>JAVVLW010003411.1:0-44000 GCA_034401795.1 Chaetoderma sp. LZ-2023a | reverse complement strand
CAAGATGAAAAGCACCTTTTACTTGTCAACGATCCCACAGATCAGCCTACTTTCTAGTCGCGCCGGTGGCACTCGACAACAACGCTGGACTTGGCATTTTGTACAGAAGACATTCACAGAAACCTCAGTAGAGTGGTCGGATCGCAGTTAGGAGGAAGAGACCACCGCCCAGTCCTCTTCTCTCTTTCTGGAAGTATTTCGACAAGTTCACCTCAACATCCAAGGTGGAACTATAAAAAGGCAAATTGAAGTTGTTCGGCATTCGTTCCAATGAGCTTACCCAAAATATAGCAGTAGAAGGGAGAAACATCAACAATGCGGTCAAGGAATTTAATTCAAGTATCCTCAAGGCTGCCAACGAAGCGATTCCTCGAGGGTTCAGGAAAAACTACCGCCCCCTACTGGACAACAGAACTGATAAATGATAAACTAGACTAGGCCAGAGAAGATGCAGAAGGTAATCCCTGTCATGAAAACCACTTCACACTACAACAAACTAAAGCCAGGTATCTAAAGACCAACCTGGAGGCCAAAAGAAGAAGCTGGAGGGAAAAGACGGCAGGGTTTAATTTAGAGAGACACCACAAAGCTATGGAGACTGACTAAAGCACTGAATGATGAGGGTGTCGGGGGAGAGAAGATTACTCTTGAAGAAGATGGACAAACACTGTCAGGAAAGATGGCTGCAGATGCCTTTGCGAAGGCATATGCAAAAGAAAGCAACATTTCTATACCACGAATGCGTCAAAGAGGTTAGAAAAGAGCAGAAGGAAAGAACAGACACCAACACTCACGATGCACTGAAAGCTCACATTAGTTTAGCAGAACTGAAGAAGTCTATCCGCCAATTGAAGAAGAAGAAATCGCCCGGGCCAGATGGCATTACGAATGAAATGATCCAACACCTTGGTAATGCATCTCTCCGCAAGTTTCTAGACATCTTTAATCTCAGTTGGACCAATGGAGAGGTTCCTCAGTGCTGGAAGGAAGCCAGAATGACTCCTATTCTGAAAAAAGGGAAGAACAAGATGAAAGTGCTGAGCTACCGTCCTATCAGTCATACAAGCTGCATATGCAAGACCATGGAGCGCATCGTCAACCAGCGGTTGCAGTGGTACCTGGAGTCAGAGAACATTATAGTTTCAGAGCAGGCCGGCTTCAGAAGATACAGGAGCACAGAAGATCAAACAACACATCTTGACAGCTCATAGAGGACACTTTTCAAGCCAAGAAGGTGATGCTAGCTGCCTTTATCGATCTGCAGAAGGCATTTGATAAGGTGTGGAAGGATGGCCTCCTCGTGAAGCTCCGGCGCACAGGCATCGGTGGCAACATGTTCCGATGGACCAAGTCATACCTACACAATCGCAGAGCTAGGGTGCTGGTGGATGGACAATCTGGACAGAATGTATTGTTGAGACAAGGGGTACCACAAGGCGGAGTATTATCACCAACTCTGTTCATACTCTTCATTAATGACATTGTAGCAGAGCTGCCCAATGGGATCCAAGCAGCCCTCTATGCAGATGACCTCGTACTCTGGTGCACCGAGGAGTACACAACGACTGCCACGTACAGAATGCAGCTCGCCTTGGACAGAATTACAGCTTGGGCCAATTGCTGGTGTATTACCATCAACAAAGAAAAATCATCAGCCATGCTATTCCCACTGTCCACCAAAACCAAGGTTGGCAATCTGACACTGGGCGGTACTCCACTCGAGTACGAGGACCAGCAGACATACCTGGGAGTCACCTACGACAGAAGATTAACATGGAAGGAGCACATCCAGAACGCAGAGGCAAAGGCCAGAAGAAAGCGAAACATCGTGAGGAAGCTGGCAGGAACAAAGTGGGGTGCCAATGAAAGGATCCTCAAGACCATCTACCTAGGTGCCGTACGACCACACCGTGAGTATGGATCCAGCTCATGGATGACAGCAGCTAAATCTCATCAACAGAACCACGACAGAGTACAAAACCAGGCACTGCGCATCATCACTGGTGGAATGAGATCAACACCAATAGAAAAAATGGAGCAGACAGCAGGCATCGCCCCACTTAGTAAAGGAAGGGAATGCAAAGCACTGATCCAAGCTGCAAAGTTCAAATCGTTCAACAACCACCCGATGAAGATCAGGCAAGCACAGCTGTCATCAGGAAGACTTAAAAGATCAAGTTTTGTGAAGGAGACAAAAGCACTTCAAAGGAAACACTAAGAAATGTTGCCAGCACAAATAGAAGACCCAAACCACACCCTTGATCCTCCACCCTGGGAAAACAAACTAGAGAGCATAGCTATTCGCACCACAGTACCTCATCTCACAACCAAAGATGAACAGTGATGTGAGCAAGAAGGCCCTGACCCTAGCCATGCTGGAAGAAATGTACCCTCAGGAGACATGGATAAGGATCTACACAGATGGATCAGCCAAAGATGCAATTAGGAGCGGGGGTGCCGGACTGCACATACAGTATCCAAACGGACAACATGAGTCAGCTGCAATACCGACATGCAAACACTGCACAAACTACAGAGCTGAAGTCGAAGCACTGGTCCATGCAGCTAATACCATCAGCAGAACAGCAGACCCTATTGCACAGATTGTCTTTTTATCTGATGCCCGCTCCGTCCTTGAGGCTATCACCAAAGGTAAGCTGTCACAACTTGAAGAAGCACTACAAACCATCAAATGCTTTCGGATAGCATTGCAGTGGATCCCCTCACACTGTGGAGTCCAAGGAAATGAGGAAGCAGACAGGATGGCAAAGGTGGGTGCAGAAGAGAATCAGACAGAAAACATGGTTACCCAAACAGAGATGAAGACTATCATCAAGTCACTCTATAGAACACCTCAATCAGAAGATGCCTACCATCATCTCTCGAGGCCAGAGCAAGTGACCATTTTTCGTCTCAGAACTGGACATAACAGACTAAACCAACACATGTACAGGCGGTTCCACCTTACGACATCGCCCGCTTGTCCCTGTGGAGAAGCAGAACAGCCCACAGAGCACATACTTCAATGTTGCAGTACGTATCAGCTGCTGAGAGAAGAGATCTGGCCTTTGTCAACCTCTTTTCTTGAAAAGCTGTATGGGCCTGTGGAAGAACTGCAGAAATCCACAGATTTCATCTTGAGAAAGGCTCTCCAAGTGTGATACCAGCGATCGAAAAGAAGAAAGAAGAAGATGATGAGTCTGGAACTGAACGCATTTCCTGGGTATCTCTGCCAGTTCCAGAGGTGGAGGGCTCTAAATTTGGGCGTTTATCCATTCAAAAACAATTTTTATCAGATTTCAGTGAACCAGTACCACCTGACTCTTTATCAAAAACATTAAATGAAAGTTGTTTTGAAGTATGTACATATAGGTGTTGCTGTAGAAGAAAGCTTATGTGAATCAGGTACAATATTAAAGTGTGGCAGGTGCCCACATAACAGATGAGAACAAAATATCCGAAAATTTGGCCTTCATATTAGGGATGGTTTACCCATGTGGGCAATTACCTATCATCAGGAGCTTTGAATATGATTAACATACATATATTAGCTGTATATGTACCAAGTTATAACTTTGTGGCTCCATTCCTTCAACCTTAAATAAAGTTCGATATCTACCCTATTTTCCAGAAATTGAACCAACCAAAATGAAGTGTTAATTAATGTATCAACACTTTCAAACCAAAAATACATTGATTTATACATTGCACTATCAATTATCAATGCCTCAATCACAGGCATTCACATCTACATACCACATGCAATGTAACTTACTAAGAATATAAATAATTGCTTAGAAAAACTCACATGGTCGTGAACCCAAATATTACAAAAATGCTGGTAATTTCTGTTGAATCTGCATGTAATCCTGCGGTGAAAATTTATAATATCGAGCACTGTGTCCTTGTAGTTCCGGAGCACCAATCAAGCAAATGATATGTTGAAATGGTACCCAGCATTGATCCTTTCGTGAAACTGAAGGCCAAGAGAGAAATCCTTTACTGGAGCGTTTCATACAGTCAACAAGTACATCACTCTGTTCATCAGACCGCTCAACAATACTTCCAACATACCATTCCTTGTCATACATACATGGCTACATATTTTCCAGGTTGCAACTGATCATGATGTTGAGAATCAGGCAAGATACTATGAAGTGATGATGGCTGTTTCTCACCAAGGGTGCCCATATTAAAATCACTATCAGCTGAGATCCGTTTCATCTTCAATTCGACTTCGTATACAGGAATAAAGCAATGATGCAACCGGGTGCCTGAAAGAGTCTTTACTGAATCAAATCGTGAAGTTAATTCAAACCTGACTGCATTATCTGCAACATATCTGGCCAAATTTTCGGATTTTTTGTTCTCATCTGTTATGTGGACACCTGCCACACTTTAATATTGTACCTGATTCACATAAGCTTTCTTCTACAGCAACACCTATATGTACATACCTCAAAACAACTTACATTTAGTGTTTGTGATAAAGAGTCAGGTAATACTGGTTCACTGAAATCTGGTAAAAATTGTTTTTGAATGGATAAACGCCCAACTTCAGAATCCTCCACCAGACTCATCATGCATCAATTAGGTGGCACAGCAAATTTCAACTTAATATCTTCAATAATAAGAAAGTTATCAGCGTTTTAAAAATCCTTCCAAACCACTTACTGGATTCGCGAGTGCAAAAATAGTGCCACGTCCCCTAAAATCAATCAACCATAACTTCAAAACGAATTGGAATTTTGCAATGAAATTTTGCATGCAGCATCATTTCCATATATGTGCATCTGGGTGAAATTTAATAAAAATCAGAGATGGTCACCTGGGGACCTCTAGGTGATTTGGCATGGAATGACCCACATGCACAATCACATCAAAAAGCTAAAAAATAAAATTATATAAATTATCTACTTTTAGAGGCTTAATTTATGTACCCCAATGTAATGAATTAAAATAAAATCTTATCATGATACACGTCTCTAATTCAATTTCACAATTGAAAAAAATTATATTAATTTATGCATAATGAAATCATCAAATGTCAAGATTTAGTTTGTTTTAATATAGTCAGGCACACAAATTTAAGCCTCTAAAAGTATAAAATTTTAACAATTTTATTTTCAAGCATTCTGCTGTGAATATGCGCCTTTAAGTTAATTTAAAATTAATCAAGATGGCCACCCAAAAAATAGACCAATCTAGATTATCATTTGACATTTTGAAGCCTACCGTCATATAGTCGTTCGATCCAAGTTTTGTTGAAGTCAGACTATTGATTATGCGTGAGTACAGTACCATTTTAAATGGTTCTGGATAATTTTCAGAAAATCAAAGATGGCCACCAAAACCCAGACCTATCAAAATTCGGAATAGAATTTCTAGAGGCTACCTCTATAGGATCCTTCCAGCTAAATTTGGTTTAAATTGCCCAAGGGGTTAATGAGGAAGAGTGTCTTAAACGAATTCCCATTTTCCAGAAAATCCAAGTCCACATGGGCCATCCAAACAATCAAAATACTGTATACAAGTTCTGAAGTGTACCAGACTAGGGTCCATCCAGCTGAGTTTGGTTAAAATCGGCCAAGCGGTTAATGAGGAGTAGCCTTTTACATGATTTCCAAAGGATTTCGGAAAATCCTAGATGGCCACTGGAAAAATTGACCAATCAAAATTTTGTACACATGTTCTGAATCCTACCACCATAGGGTCCTTCCAGCCAAGACTGATTAAAATCGACCAAGCAGTTAATGAGGAGTAGCCTTTTAAACGATTTCCAGCCATTGTTCGGAAATTTAAAATGGCACTGAACAAATTGACCAATCAAAATTCCGCATATAAGCTCTGAAGCACACACCGCTAGGGTCCTTCCAGCCATGTTTGCTTGAAATCATTCAAGCGGTTAATAAGTAGTATAGCCTTTTAACTGATTTTCCAAAATTTAAAAACAATCCCAAAAAAAATTTACGAAAAAAAAAAAAGTTGAAGAGGAGTAGCGTTTTAAACTAGTTCCCAGCATTTTCCGGAAAATTCAAGATGGCCGCTGGAAAAATTGACCAGTCAAAATTCTGTATACAATTTCTGAAAACTATCAGCCTACTATCCTTCCAGCCAAGTCTGGCTGAAATTGACCAAGCAGTTAATGAGTAGCATTTCAAACAATTTCGCGCAAATTTTTGGAAAAGTCAAGATGGCCGCGGAAAAAATTGTCTAATCAAAATTCTGTATATATATTCTGAAGCATACTACTCTAGAGTCCTTCCCACTGAGTTTGATTGAAATTGGCCCAGTGGTTGATGAGGAGTAGGCTTTTAACTGATTTTCAGAGAATCCAAGGTGGCCACCAGAAGAATTGACCAATCAGAATTCTGTATACAAGTTCTGAAACCTCCCACACTAGTATCTGTCCAGCCAAGTCTAGCTGGCTCAAATTGCCCAAGAAATTAATGAGTAGCGCTTTAAACAATTTCCCGCCAATTTTCGGAAAATTCAAGATGGTCGCAGAAAAAAATTGTCCAATTGATCAAAATTCTGTATACAAGTTCTGAACCATAGTCTTCTTATTAGGGTCCTTCCCACTGAGTTTTATTGAAATCGGGCCAGTGGTTAATGAGGAGTAGGCCTTTAACTGATTTCCAGAAATTTTCAGAAAATCCAAGATGGCCTATGAAAAAATTGAACAATCAAAATTTTGTATACAAGTTCTGAAACGTATTAGCCTAGTATTCTTGTCACCAAATCTGCTGACGACGGATAATCACCATGGCATAAGCTCAGTTGGCCATTCTGGCAAGGTGAGGTAATAATAAAATTAATATTAAATTAGCCCAGTGGAAACGTTGCAAAATTTGCCATTAAATTGCTTTCAAAATTTCAACAGCTTCCTCTTACAGTCTATGTATTTTTAGGTGCGGAAATAGTCAAATTTGTTTCAATTATTTGAAATCACAACCTCGTCATTATCCAATAGTTCATTAAAATGTAGTCTTTTATCTCGCTTTGTCCCGACTTTGATGACTAACGGCTAATCAAAAATCGTACATGCGCTCTCTGAAGAATAATATCACAGGATGTGTGCACGCCTGCCAATCAGTCATTGGTCGAATTTCAAGTGTCAGATTTGGTAGGCTTCAACAGCAGTCCAAAAATAACAAGCATTTTACAGGTGATAAATACAAGTTTCTCTATTAAGCTATTAATACTATCTTAGTTTATTTTGACAAGCTTTCACACGCAAATGTGCTTCATCAGGTACAGGTGGTATCAGTTAGATTTATTAAATTTGTTGAGCATTACGCTAAGAGGTTGACACAAAAATTGTTTCCACGCAGATCAAGAATAACTTGCCCTTAAATTGTTTTCAAAATTTCCAACTCGATTTTAAAAATATAACCCAAAATTGATAATCAATTTCTGAGTGGATACACACATACACATGACCGCACGAGAGCCTACAGAGAAGTATGAAGATCCATCAGTACCAGAAGGTCTATGCGCCCACCACGTCTATTGCTTTCACTCAATTTCTATGCAACATACAAGGAAGCTGTTGAACATTTTGAACGGAAGACATTGTTTCATTAGAAAGCAACAGCTTCCAGGCAGGTTAATTTCAAAATACTCAACAGAACTTCATACACCATAAAATGTTCTACTGGATTTCTATCAGGTATAGTTGTAACCTATATTATGGACGGGTCCAATCTGTCACTCAAGTATCCGGCATCATAATCAATTATGGCGCTATTTACATGTAGCTCTGTCTTGAACATTAAGAATGTGTCAAGTGTACGAATTGTATGTCTTTGTTGAATTCACAGGCCCATCTAGCAGCGGAGATTGAAGTGAGTAATCCAAGAGCAGCACTGTCTCCGTAGCTGTCCCTGGCAGCACTGTGGTCCTCATGGGAGCTGCACCCTCGTGCATGGTTCCCACCCCCACCCATGCCGGCACCATACCAACCATGAGGCGTGGGTTGCCTGACAGGCTGAGGTTATGGAGCTTGCTTCCCTCTCACACCCAACCCCACCCCAACACCCTCCTCCCCCGCTACTGCTGGCTTTATGCTGCCGAGGCATTGGCCTATGCTGCGTGACAGGTTGGCCTCTGAAATAGCCTGACCACCTCCTCTAGGCTGCTGCATACGAGGAGCAGGGGGCTTGCACAACATTGTTCATGTTGGAGTACATCAAATTGCTCGTGCAGGGCCCTCATGTTCACCAGAGTTACCATCTCTTAAGAGGTTGCTGCATCTTCACTGACAAAGAGACCAGGAAACGGCATAGGCACTTGAAGGCGACTCTTGGCAAGTCCTGGGATGGGCTGAAGTTGTCGAGTGCCAGCTTGTGCCTCACCTAGAGAGATACATGTATGCCGACGGATCATGTCAAACCGTCAAGAGACAGGCTAATGCCCTTGTGTATGGCTGTGGACTGAAACGGGTGATAGAAAGTGGGATGCGGAGGCTGCTACCACCCATTCTAGCAGTTGAGAGATGCGCGAGAGTGCAGAAATAGTACCTCGCCCACTCTCCAAGTCCCACATCGTGGTATCTACTGCTTGAATAAGATGCGTGCAGAGTGGACCGGAGTCAGACAGGGATGCAGGCCACACATCTTCGCCCAAAGCCATGCGATCATCAGCAAATGGTGTTGGAACAACATCATATTGCCTGAACTGTTCTGAAGCAATACAGCACTGCCGTGCCACCTCATGGGGAACGGGCGTTGGGGGGATGCGTGAGTTTACCTTTAGATTTAAGGCTATGCTCTGCCTACTGAAATATGTCCACAACATGTTGCGTGTATGGCAGGAATGATATAGCAGTCATCATCGGCGTACCTTGCAGCCATGGCTATGAAACTTCTGGGGCAACCAATGGATCCACCAGCAGACCTGGCTTAATACCTACCAGCCATTGGCAGATACCATGCCAGTCATCCTTGGTGGCAACCTGGAACATAGCGATAAGTCAGGGACTCCGGCGACTCATCCTCCTCCAAGATGTTCCTGCTCACTTCCGCAGGAGCCAGCAAACCAGGTTGACTAATGTCAAGCTGACTGGAAACTCCAAAGGAACCAGAGAAGCCATATGGACCCTCAAGGGCTGGCATGGTTGGATTCACAGGACCTTCATGAGCCAGAGATGTGGAACCATGTGGGGTGAAAAACATGGATCCACAGTTCGAACCATCCACAGGAAATCCATCATTAATATGAGGGAATCGGTATGGACGGCTATCCAGACAACCCTTTGAGCTGTCAAGTTAACCTCGTTTTGGCATCTCTATGGAAATAGTTACACAGGGGCCTACGGGCATCCAATTCCATGGTCTCCTGATCACCAGGTTGGCCACACAACAGGAGTTTCTTTGCTCAGAAAGATTAAGCGCCGCAATAGCCAAGGGAGCTAAACCCAGGATGACCAGGAGAGGTACCACTGGAGGAAGCAGTACCCGTGACTGGCGAGTCGAACCCAGCCGTTATGTGGCTAGCCAATTTCAGAGTCCCTGCTCAAAAGCCAACAGCATGTTCGAAAAAACAATCCTGGACACTCAGGAACCGCCTATGGGTCTTGGAAAACTGGTAAACCCCTACCAATGGCAACAGACCTAGAGGCTGTGAAATCATTTCTAAGTGCAGATTTAGAAGGCATTGACAGATACAAAGCAGGAAGCATGCTGCGAAGCATCTCTGGCATCCAATCCGTCAGTGACTTCTTCATCTCACTCATTAACTCTTCCTTGAAGGCCGCCATATTCAGCATGGGTGTGGACGCCTTCACCGTACGGCTACCAAAACCTTTTTTCTCAGATTTTCCTGAATTTTATCCTGTGCTTACATGGAAACTCCTAGAGCAGCTTGTGTGACCACTGATCACAGGTTTCAAACTTATAATCAAGGTTAAACGTGCTACACCTGAAGCATTCATGGTGACAAAAAAATGCTTTCATAAAGCGATGACAGACCAGAGAGTCTGTAACAATTTTCTAAAACGACAGACATTGCAATTAATTTTTAGTCATTATAGAAAAGAAAGAAAAAAATCAATTGGAACTTAATAAATTTTGAAAACCTTTTCAAGAGGCAGGTGCATAAGTCATCAATAAATTATTATAATTACTTAATTCATAAGTGAATTTATGAAGATTATGATGGCATTTTCTTCCTGGAGTATAAACACTCATCAACGGATAATGATCAAATAATATTGGCCTACATGTATACCAAGATACAGTAAAGAATGATTATTATCCATCTCTTCTTTCACACACTGAATCGCCTATACTAGAAAAGAACTAAGATTGAGTGTATTACATACAGTAGGTGGTTCCAATATCCCAATATTAACCTAGGGCTGCTGGAGAGACTTCAGAATCAAAACACTTTTCAAAACATAAATTTAGAGGGACTGATTGCAAGTGCAAGACATATGCAACGAGCTGTAACTGCGACTTAGGCAACTTTTCCAGAAATGTAAAACCTTTGACAGATCGACAGAAAGAATGACTAATACTAGTTGTGAGTTGTAATTAAAGCAGTATTTCAATAGTGTGTCTGTGACCGATATGAGATCAAGGAAACAATGCAAACGTGAAGGACTCACCAAAAAGTGTGTAATCTATATCCAGCACAAGTAATTTCTTGTTCGGGCGAGGCTCATTTAGTTCAGTGATCTTATAAGTTTGAATGCGTCTCTCCACCTTCTCAAGAAACTCATGCCTGAAAATGTATTTAATTAATAAGCAACCATGAACATAACTAGAAAAGTTGAAAATACCTTTCTCTATGTAGCAGGCAGCAATTTTATTCAAAGCATTCATATTATTAAAAGTAAAAAAAAAAAAAAAAATACAAGAGGCCCAAGGGGCCTGTGTCGCTCACCTGGAACATTTACAACTCAACTAATCTTTATGGAGTTTTACATCAATCAGTGCCACTTCCAATGACTTTCAGTCAACTGGTTGATTTTGCAAAGGTTCTTTTGAACAATATTTAAGCAAAAATAGAAGACATCAGTACTAACAACAGAAATTGATGACATGCAGTCAAACTTGTATTAAGGCACCCCTCAAGTGAGAATCAGAAGACAGCCTCTTATGGTAGCTGGTTTCTTAACCCTTTAATGGTCATGATTTTTCAGTAAAACAAAACTTTCAGGTTATGTCTATTTGCAGGCCAAGATATGGAGCATTTTGAAAATGTATCACTGGAATGACTGGCTCAATTATCGAGCCAGTCATTCCAGTGGCAAATTTTCAAAAATACTCATGCTGGCCCGCAAATCGACATTCCTCAAAGCCACTGCAGAGGCAGGTTTTCGCTGGTTTGACCATTAAAGGGCTAATAAAGTTTCAAATACATTGCTTAATTGCATTTAGCAAATGAAGAAAATAATCTTTAAGGCAGGTGGTCTCTTAACCCTTTCACCCATAAATCCCGGAAAAAGTATATTCTTTATGATATAAAACTTATTTTGTTGAATATTTTGAAATTAATTTGACGTGAAGCCGTTGTGCCTTAGGCAACATTGGCCTTCCGTTAAACTAATTTAAGAAGGGTTAATACAGATGGTCTTTATAGCAGGTTTAACTGAGTATATTCCAAACCATCCTTTTAACACGTGTACATCTTGCTGAATGGCCAAGTTCGCGATGCTGCAGTTTATTTTAAAAATAATTTGACTGAGTCATAGCTGACTTAAGCAGCAACAACTTTCAATGAATCAAATACATTTCAAAATATTTCAACAGTATAGGTATCAGAGTCCACAATACATATCTTAAATATTTAGGCAGCAGTTGCAGGGAAAAGGTTAACTTGTTAATTTAGTTTTTATCTATTATGGTAATAAATGCTGTCATATGTCAATGGATGGTGGAAATAAAACTCCAATTGCACATTAATTAACCATTTAACCATTGAATTTAAAAAAAGTTCAATTTTCTCATAGAAAATGTCTATTTGCAGACCAAGACCATTTTTGAAAATTTACCACTGGAATGACTGGCTCGTTAAAAAGAGTCCGTCATTCCAATGGTAAAATTTTCAAAAATAGTCTTCATTTGGTCGGCAAATGGACATTTCTCAAGACCACTGTCGAAGCCGTTTTTGGCTGATATGATGGCTAAAGGGTTAACCGTTTTCCTAACCTACCAAAATAGGTAAGATATTGTGTCCTCTGATATCGATAGCCAGGTGAGCTAATAATAATAAATTGATAAGAAGCGAATCTTATTAATGCATTTAACTGGAAATAATGCGCTAAGCTGTTGCTTAACAGCTGTTGTGTTAAGCTGTTGCTGTCAATTGTATAACAGCAACAGCACTGTCTATGACAGCAATGGTCTTCAGCAATGGTGTTTACAAACTGTACACCAGCCTTTCTAATACTGGCTTTGTAACAATTAATCTCTAGACATTGGTGTGACAAGGGTTGAATAGTCATGCTGAAAACTGTTGCTGCACTTGACAGTAACAGACATCACCAGCAAAACCATTTTCAAAATGTCCGTCGCCATGCTACATGCTATCCAACAAAACTTGTGAATAACGCAATACTCAACTAAATTCATTGCTAGAATTAATTGGCTTTAACCCTTTAACCCTCAAATTTACTCAAGACAATTTAAATTTTCTCAAAGAAAATGTCCACTTGCAGACCAAGAAGACTATTTTTGAAAATTTATCACTGGAATGACTGACTCGGTTATCGAGCCAGTCATTCCAGTGGTAAATTTTCAAAAAACGTCTTCTTTTAGTCGGCAAATGGACATTTCTCACGACCACTGCACAAGCCGTTTTTGGCTGATATGAGTGTTAAAGGGTTAATGATGAATTAATTAAATAAATCTTTTAGAATCAGTATGTGAATATGGTACACTTCATCAGCTCACTACCTCACAGGGTATTAATTTCTTTTCAATTCTGAGAATTAGAGTTGTGGTTTTAAATTACAAGATTAAATGTTTTCCTATGCAGCCTAAATATCTAAGATATGTATTGTGTATGCTGACATATATGACTTTGAATATTATGATATTTATTTGACAGAAAGTTGTTGCATTCTAAGGCAGCAATGACTTTCAGTCAAATTATTATTTTGAACTAGTGAACAACTGCTGCTAAGTGAGTTTGGTCACTCTGTCAAATGATTACAAGGGTTTTAGAATGCAGTTAAACATGCTATAAAGACCACCTGTACTAAATGCCAATTTTACTACATGCCGCCAAGCCGTTTATCTGATAGATTCAGAAATGGCATGGTTGAAATCAGCATACTCATAACCCTGTACTAAACAAATTTTTGCTTCAAAATCCATCAAATAAAAAAATCCAATATGGCCGCCAAACATGCTGTATTTTGATTGGCCCACTGCGGCCAAGTTTTTTTAATGCATCAACTTCCCTTGAATAAACTTTAATGGCCCTTAATCCCTAATTAGATCTGCCAAATTTCGATCCCTTCAGCGGTTCTGGAGAAGCTGTTTTGGCTAAAACTAGGTCAACCAAAATGGCCGCCGAACTATTTGACCAATCAAGTTCCCTTGAACAAACTTGGTTCAGCTCTTGCCCTAGATCATATTTCATGGGGTTTGTTTCAAACCACCAAGCGGTTTCGCAGAAGATTTTTAGACGTTTCAAAAAATCGGCCAAAAATCAAGATGGCCACCGGCCAAATTGGCCGATCGGCTTCGTTTGAACAAATTTTAATCTCTACAACCTAAGGATGCTTCCTGCCAAATATAATTGAAATCGTCCCATAAGTTCTCGAAAAGTAGACATTTTAAATTTCCCATTGCTTTAGATGGGAGCTTTTGGCGGGAAAATGATCCAAGATGGCCACCAAACCGTTTATCCGACAGCTTTGAAAATTGCAAATTTGTGATCAGAATACCCAAAAAACCTATATAAAACCAATTTCAGCCTCAAAATCCATCAAATAAAAAAATCCAATATGGCCGCCAAACATACTGTATTTTGATTGGCCGACTGCACCATGTTTTTTGACAGATTAACTTCCCTTGAACAAACTTTAATGGCCTTTAGTCCCCAATCATATCTGCCAAATTTCAGCCTGATCCCTTCAGCAGTTCTGGAGAAGTCATTTTCGCTAAAACTAGTTCGCTGAACCATTTGGCCAATCAAGTTCCCTTGAACAAACTTGGTTCAGCTCTTGCCCTAGATCATATTTCCTGGGATTTGCTTCAATCCACCATGCGGTGTCGGAGAAGATTTTTAAAGACATTTCCTAAAATCGGCCGAAATCCAAATTGGCCACCGGCCAAATTGGCCGATCGGCTTCGTTTGAACAAATTTGGATCCCTATGCCCTAAGGATACTTCCTGCCAAAGATAACTTATATCGGCCTAGTGGTTCTTGAGAAGAAGTCGTTTAAAGGAAAAAGTTGACGGACGGATGGACAGACGGATGGACGGATGCCGGACTGACGGTCGCCATGGCATAAGCTCACTTGGCCATTCTGGCCAGGTGAGGGGAGCTAAAAATAATAAAGATATAAATAAGGAAATTGACAAAGATTAGTTTTTGCATTAAAAAGCCCATTTCCACTCAAAATCTTGGAACTAGTATAATAAATGTGAATCCTCCAAAAGGCACATCTACCCATCATAACGACGCCACCTGCCAAGTTTCATTAAATTATTTTTAGCGATTCTCTATGATATGGTGTTTACGAGGAAATTGACAGAAATCATGTTTTTGCATTAAAAAGCCTATTTTCATCCAAATTCTTGGACCTATAACGGTGAAAGGCGAGGCATATAATTTGTATTAAATTATTTTAAGCAATTCTGCATGATATGGTGTTTACAGGAAAATTGACAAAAATCATTTTCATCCAAAATCTTGGACCGACAAAGGTGAATCCTTAAAAAGGCGCATCTACCCATCATACGCAGATACATATGTACCCATCATAAAGGAGCCACCTGCAAAATTATTTTAAGCGATTCTATGATATGGTGCTTACGAGGAAATTGTTTTTGCATTAAAAAGCCCATTTTCACCCCAAAATATTGTACATATAAATGTGAATTCTTCAAAAGGCATACACCAAGTTTCATTAAAATATCTGGTGGTTCTGCATGATATGCTGTTTACGAGCTATTGTGGATGGACACACAGACAGGCAGATGCATGGATGGAGAGACAGATGCGGTGATTACTATAGGGCATCCACATTCCGGTGTGGGGCCCTAATGAACAAATCGTTTTACTATTTGTATGGATTTCCATGAATTTCTCAAAAACAAAGGCATTACATTAATTTCTAAAATTACATGTACATGTATTAGGGCAGAGATCGGTGTGAAGTAGACACACCCTGTGACACGATTGTTATTATTATACATGCTATTCTTACAAATTTGCTCTTAAATAACTTTTCCTATACAATCTGCTGAGTTAGGGGGTGGGCTTCTAATAGTTTTGCGGTTTTGAAACTGCTAAGAAATCATTGGAGCTCATATGGCAAAGTTATGGGGTGGGCTTCTATTAGAGCAGCGGCTTCAATTAAGTGAAATACGCTTGATGATATTTTATGAGTTTTGAATCTATTCTCCAATCGGTTTAGAAGATTTTTAAAGACGTATCTAACCGAAATTGCAACCCAAATTGCTCGATCTGCTTCCTTTGAACAAACTTGGACAGACTCTATGCCCTACCAAATATAACTGATTTATGATTTTCAGTGATTTTCGAGAAGACATATTGTGAATTTCCCATTGCTTTAGTATGGGAGTTTTGGTGGGAAAATTTTCCAAGATGGCAGCCAAACCATTTATCCCAGTTTCAAAAAGTGGATATTTTAAATCAGCATACCTAAAACCACATAAAACCAATTTCTGCTTCAAAATCCATCAAATAAAAAATTGAATATGGTCATCAAACACACTAAATTTTGATTGGTAATGTTTTTTGACATACATGTATCAACTTCTCTTGAACAAACTTTTAATTTAATGGACATTATTCCTTAATTGTATCACCCACAAAAACTAGATCATCCAACATAGCCGCCAAACCATTTGGCCAATCAAGTTCCCTCAAACAAACATGGTTCAGCTCTTCCCCTAAATAAAATTTCAATCAATCAAGCAAGCAGTTTCTGCGGGGATTTTTAAAGACGATTCTAAAAATCTAAGGATGCTTCCTGCCAAATATAATTCAAATTGGCCTAGTACATGTAGTTCTGGTGTTTAAAGAAAAAAATTGACAGATGATGGACGGACGGATGGATGGATGGACATGTAGTAGTCCAGACTTCCACTAACAGAATCCCTCCGTTTTCCTAATCATGGTCAAACCATGGTTTGGCCATGGTCAATGACCATGGCTTGATGATGAATTGACCATGAAAGAACATCATTGACCATGCAGGTTACATTGTAAATGGTACCAGTCAGACCATGGTCAACCATGACAACAAATTTCTCATGACCATGATAAAACCATGTTTGACGGTTGGCGACACAATATGGGCAGCTTATGGGTTGACCATGATCAAACAGAATATGGTCAGACAATGGTTTGGCCATGGTCAAACATGGTTTGAAAAGTTCCATTTGACCATGGTCTTACTGTGGTGCCATTTAAGCTCCATGATTGAACATTGATCAGCAACCCAGCTCCACCTTTGCAACAAGACTGTACAGCCTACATGTACAACATTGTACACTTTGGTCTTAGCCAAAAGGCCAAGAAGCGATTACAACATCGTAAGCATTGCCATGAGCTATAGTTATGATAGTCATGAAGATATTAAAATACTGATCCAACTTTCTACTATTTAAGACCATGAACATTTTGGAATGGCTAACCTACATTAGCATTGTTTGAAATAAAGTTTATAAAAGTACAAGAATTCAGTGCATATTATTACCGGTATGTTTTTATGTATACAGTACATGTATGTGTCATTTACTGTTCAAATGTCATAATATATAAATGTTTAAAATACCCTTTTTAAAACCGTTTTTGAGCATTTTCAGGAACAATTAATTGACCATGGTCGACCATATTTTGAGCATGGTCAGTGTAATTTAATAAGAGAGGCAACTCAGCAACTCTTTCATTGAAAACATGTCTTTATGCATTTAAAGTCTTCAATTATTCTACTCCACATAAATTATGTAAAGATGCCTCCATTCTTCCCTTATTAAATTACATCGAGCATGCTCAAAATATGGTCAACCAAGGTCAAATAATTGTTCCTGAAAATGTTCAAAAACAGTTTGAAACAGGGTATTTTAAGCACTTTAAAGTTTAAGAACTGTTCGTCAGTTGTTCCTGAAACTATTCATCTTGAGCAAGTTCCAAGGAAGATTTTAAAGACCTTAAGTTCAAGAATTGCTCTTCAGGATAGACCATGATATCGTTGTCAATAGGAATAACATTCGAAATTCTCTGGTAACCATGGTCGACCATGATATATCATGGTCAATAAAGGACTTTGATAATTGTTTGGTGGCTCAATTGACCATGAGCTGACCATGATATCACTGTCAACAGGAATAACATTGAAATTCTCCAGTGCCCACAATCGACCATGCTATATTATGGTCAATGAGGGGCGCTGATAATTGGTAAAAATATTGGTGACATCTGACCATGAACTGACCATGAGATCACTGTCAATATGAATAACATTGAAATTCTCTAGTAACGATGGTCAACCATGATATATCATGGTCAGTCATGTCAGTACAGTAGAAATTCAGTTACACATGAACTTATATCATGGCTGATAACAAAACCACTGAAATGTATGGCAAACACATGGTTTTTCATGGTCATCTGACGATGATGTACTGACCATATTAACATGGTCATTGGGCCCATGGTCAGGTGAGCCAAAAACTCATGGTTGACCATGTTCAAACCATGAACTACATGTACTATGGTCAACCATGACATCATGGTCAGCAGAAAATCAGGGCAAAAAAGTGCTTTATCAATTCAAACAAATATCTACCTGTTTTCTACAGCAACTTCCTCGTCAGCTGGAATATCAAAGTCGTTAAACACTTCTGGCAAATCAGGAGGCGGCTCCAATACCTGTGCCTATAACGTGAAACAAGAGATAAGTCATTCTAGCATAATGAACAATATACACTACAGATAAAACAAAACAAGGGGCACAAGGGGCCTGTATCGCTCACCTGGAACAATGGCATTACAATTCAACTTAGAAACGCCATGTTCTAAATTTATCTAGCGCCCTCTAAATATTTTGTCAGAAATAGAAATTTAAGATTTAAAAGGACAATTTGTGTCCAGGATTTTACGAGTATTATAATATATTATTTTTAACAATTTCCAGAAATTATTAAGGATTCATGATTATTCATATTCAAAGGAAATCCAAGATTCACACAAAAAATCCCTGACCAATCGATATTCTTGTTAGAAGTGTTAGGCTACCATGCTAGGAGCATTCCACAAACGTTTCATTGAAATTGTGCCATTGATTAAGGACGGTTTGATTTAAATGGTTTCCAGTAAATTTTCTGAAAATCCCAGATGGCTGCTGGAAGACCCAACAAATAAAAATTAGGAACAGATATTCTAGAGCCTACCACAATAAGATTCTTCCACCCAAGTTTGGCTAAAATAGCTAATCAGTTTAGGAGGAAACATTTTAAAGAATTTCCTGAAATTTCTTGGAAATTCTAAAATGGCCACCAAAGAAATCAACCAATAAAAATTCTCGTTAGACGCCTTGATGTATACCACCATAGGATCGTTCTATCCAGATTTTGGTGAAATTGGGCCATCAATTGAGGAGAAATTTTTTAAAGGATTGCCGAAGAATTTCCGGAAAATCCAAGATCGTCAATGGAAATATTCAAACAATCAAAATTCTGAATATTTGATCTAGAGCCAACATCATTAAGACCTTTCCAGACTAATTTTGTTAATATCCGCCAAGCAGCATAACCAAGCAGGCAGTGTTCTAAAAGATTTCAGGATAATTAAGGACAATCCAATCGAATTCAAATCTTGAAATAAATCACCCAATCAATATCAACAGTACTAGGTTCTAGAGCCTACCACAATAGAATCCTTCCAGCCAAATTTGGCTAAGATCTGTCATGCGGTTTAAGAGATACGTCTTAAAGCAAATGTTAATAGATGAATGACGGATGGATGACAGTCACCATGGCATAAGCTCACTTGGCCATTCTGGCCAGGTAATTAACTAACAAATTTATACTATGATTTTAGAAATATTAGATTTTAAATTTAAATATCACTTTAAAAATTAATTTAAATCACCATTGCTGCCTCAGACTAAGCTTTCAGTTACACCATCTTTAAAATATTTAACAGCCATCCTGAATTTAAAACGATCCGGATAGAGGTAATAGTCACATTTTTTCAATCCAATCACGAGAAGTCTGGAAATCCTCTTTGACAGTAACAGGCTTTGTTGTGTTAATATTTCAGCAAAATAGGATGAATAGGTTTTAGCTGTGGCTCTCGGCACACACACATGCACGCCTTCATACATGTCACATATACCACACCTGAATGCAATACTCTCATCCCCTTCGGGAACGAGGGTAACAAACAAAAAATTAGCAAACACGAGTCACGCAAATAGCCCATAAAACCCCACCAGGGGAAGAATTTAGCCTAAAAATGAGAGCTGTCAGATGATTATATATTATATTTATATTAGGGCTCCTAATGTGTCTAAACCAAATTTTGGCCACAGCCGGACATGGGTTGGAATGGGGAAGGAGGTGAAGATGTGGGGGGGGGGGATTAGAAAAAGGAATTAGCTAATTTTGATAACCGATATAAATGATCATAAATCGACTTCATGTGCTTGTACTTTCTAATACATGTAGGATTGTGGCTGTACATTGTTTAAATCCAAATCTCTGAGAAAGTGACCCCTGATATATCTATAATATCACAAGAAAGCATTCATACACAGCATAGTAAGAGTTATCGTTTGGAAAGAGATTCAACATACATGTAGAGTAGCGGCCAGTGGCTGGTGATCAGATCTAGATTTAGGCTAATCGTCAATTTCGATGGGTTTCTCCACCAGACCGAGTCCAGTTAACATGTAAATGTATGAAGTTCTAAAATATTAACAATCCGATAAATGGTAGCCGGGTTATCATTCGGAAACCAACTTTCCAAAAGGCTACTGTGTCTGATGGTAATCTTGGATTTTTGATCATTGTTGATTTCATTACATGTAAGTTTCTACCCCAGTCATGCTAGTCCTAGTCATGGCCATGTATGAAGTTTCAAAGCGATTTGATAAATGGGAGTGAAGAATATCCATTGGAAACTACTCGGTTGCACCCTGACCCACCCACTCATCCCTGCCCCGGCACCATAAATACCCAAAAAGTTCTTGACCCTACAATCACAATAAACTAGGTCAGATTGACCCACACGTACTAGTTAATTTATGGGTAATGTAAGCTATATCATGTAAGCGTATGATTAATGTGGTACAGTACTGCCCCTTCTATACAGATGCTAATATCAGCTCACAATACACGCAAGAGGGATGCCCACCAAATAACTCTTTTGACTTTCCACATTCTTCAACAGAAAGCATTCCAACTGTCACAGGCCTAAATGACAAGGAATCCGCAACAGCATAGAGGATGAAAATGTTGTTAAGATTAACAGACAGACCAGCAATACACTCTATAATCCTAGTTGAGCGGGCCAATGTACATAATATGATTAGGAAGTTATAGTTGGCGTACAGAAAACCATACTGTTCTCTGGTGTTTCTCTCAGATATTGTTCTTAACATGTATTACTTGTAATTATATTACAAATCCACCAGGCGATTGTTTTCTTAGAGGCAGGTCTGGTTACCTCTTCCACATTTAAGTACCCCAAAGAACCAAAGAATCCATCTATTTAAAGTGCAGTTTTGTAAATTTTTAATGCTCTGACCAGACACCAGAGCTTGTTAGATGGAGATAAAGATGTACATGTAAGACGTTTGAGGATAATTCGTTAGGCTGGATGGAGACTTGAATGTGTTTTAGATAAAAATTCTCTTATCGGATAGAGAACTAAGCCATCGCCAACCACTTTAAACCTACAGTACGCCGCAAAAATAACTAACCTAGAAAACGCGAAAAAACCTGGACGCTAGCGCCAAAAAGATGCTAAAAACCGGGACAGTTTCCGTGCTGCGTCAGTTATAAGATTTTGATCCGCTAGGAAAAGATGATTTAGCGCACCACGAATTTCATTTAGCGTGTGGATGCGTCAAAAAAGACTGAGTCCCATTTTGAAGAAGAATTAAATGCGTTCAAACTATTTAGGCGTGTTTAAATGTTCGGTGGTTAGCATAAATTTTCTTGACGAGTATAATTCGGGCTGGTAGTCATCACGTTCGCTTATTAATAATGTTAACATGACACGGTCTATTTATGTCTACTCTGCATAAGAAATAATCCAAAACCTATTACCAGATATTAAATTATCACAGCCATATACAATTCCATATATTCACTTCTAATACATGTAGTACCTTTCCCGGAATAAAACGGCATGTGAGGCTTATGAGTGCGCTATTAACTTACATGTTTATTTGTTGCTTACTGATTTTCCAGGAATGCCAAATGGAATATATGGTATTAACATTTTAAACCATATTTTCGTAATTCTTTAGCGATCTTGCTATTCGGCACATCCCGGTGCTTTGGTTGTTTATAAAAATGAAACTGCGAACACAACCATATATGTACTATCATACTTCATCAGGGAATTCCCCAATGTCCGGATATAGGGTATTAACATTTTAAACCATATTTTCATACTTAAAGCCTAACTGTGTTCACTGCGATATCGCATATGCATTACGTTTGGGTTATAAAAAGAGGGAGTTACACGTGTGCGGAGATCTCTTCACTAGTACATGCTAGGACGACCACACGCAAGATAAATAGTTTGTGTTGTCGTACTTCCAGCGCGTGACATTTTAAAACACGCGTTACATATATAGCACCACCTCCTAAATTTAAAATTAGCGCGTTTAAAGATTTCAGTAGGTTCATCAGAAAACATAAATGGGTCAAAACAAAGTAGACGCATCAAAACAAGAGTTTAGGCCAGTCAGAAATTGTCTAGACAACACGTTCTACATAGCATTTTGTTTTACTACGCATTGAAAAATGAGCACGTTTTTGTTTTCCTTTTGGCGCATTAAAAATGCATTTTTCTTAAGTTACTTTTGCGGTGTACTGTACATCGATCATCCTCTGTTGAAAGAGCATGGATTTTGCATTGTCTCATAGCTGGAACTACTGCAACAAAGAAGAGTCAAAGGTTTTAAACAAACTGAACCAAGAGGTTCAAAGTGTTTACTAGCCAAGACTTGAAGAACATGTGCTAGATTACTGGAAGACAATGGTTTGGCAACAGGTGGGCGAATATTACCCAAACAATTGATAAAATCATTCAAAACGTTAGAATCCTAAAGGGTCCGTATTTCAAAGACAAAGTAAAGATGAAGCTAAAGAACTCTAACCTCTAACAGCATTACATGTAGCTGACAACATAAGAGAATCAAAAAGATAGGACAAGAAATCTAGCACTTGGAATAAAGATGTAGATTCAAGCAAGATATCATAGTCTGAACTCCATTTTGAGAAAATTTTTAATTGACCCTTGTAAACATGTCTGGTAGCCTCTCTTCTGCAACACTTAAGAATTTCTTGAATTCTAGATGACAACTGTACCTGAGAGACTGGAGACTCGAGATTTTCCAGACACAAAGATTGAAGATCTCTGGATTCACATGAAGACATTTCCCCTTGACTTGGGAAAATCCACCAGTAGAATGAGAAGATCCACGAATCAACTCCTCTTTGGCCAAAATGTTGCAATCAAGAGAAATTTGCAAACCTGCTCCCTGACCTTCTTTAAAACTAGGGGAATGAGAATTGTTGGTAAGCATAAGCTGACATCCCTGACCAGGAATGAGACAGGACGCCCACTGCCTGAGTCTGAGTCTCTAGATAGGGGAGACATGAATGTGGACATCTGGGCATTGAGGCTTGTCACAACCAGATCCACATGAGGGTGAACTAGATGAAGAAAAATTTATCTAACTACTGGTCTTTAGATGCCACTCTGTTTGAGCAAGTTTGCTCGGTCTGAGCAACTGACAAATCTGATTCTTTCGACACCAGAGAAAAAGATTCCATGTTTCTATACAAAGCATTGAAGATCTAATTCTCCCTTGTTTGTTGATGTAAGTCACTACCGTTGAGTTGTCGGACCTGACCAAAATCTTCTGCCCCCTTCAGTAAATCTAACCAATTGCCCAGGGCTAGCTTATCGCAAACTTAAATTTCATTAAGGAATCATTTGTAGGCCACGAGAAGACTATTTCTAAAAACTTCTTTGCTGGAGTGACTGTCTCGATAATTGAGTCAGTCATTCCATCAAAATATTTAAAATCTGACCAAATCCAGCCTCTGTAGGAACGTCCATTTGCAGGCCAATAGAAAACCATTTTTGACTATTTGCCACTGGAAGCCAGTCATTCCAGTCGAACATTTTTTAAAATATGTCTCTTATCCTGCAAATGGAGATTAAATAAGCAAGATTAAAGGGCAAAAAGGTTAAAAGAGAACAAATTATTACATGACATTGTATATTTAGCTAAAATATAAGTCTGTGCAACCCATACCAGTTCCTCGTCACGGGTGCCCATCATGAGAATCTTCATCCCGGGCCGTAGTCGTAAGTCACCTAGTCGTACATCATCAGCTGCCAAATGACCTGAAATAAAAATTATTACAATAAGTGTAAGCGTACGGGTAATATGATTCCCATGTAAAACAAGAGGGCTGCCTAAAGAACAATGAAGGCGATTGAGCGATGTTTTAATCAAGAGGGATTCTGCAGAATTACATTGTACATATAACTCCAATAGGGTCAACCAATCCTAAAATATAAGCTATGGAGATTTGCTAAACACAAATAGGAGAAACACAAATATGAGAATATGTAATCATGAGTCCAAGTTTAATACATCTTGAAATAAAACCTGAGAGAGGGAAGCTATAAAATCTAAGAGCAAAATTTCAACACTGAAACATGAAGGCAGGCCCAAAGCCATTAATGCCCGGCTGTCTAACAGTAAAATTTGGTGCGCCTCCATGCATGACATGTACTTAATTTGAGTGATTTCAACATATTTTGTCTAAATACATATGTAGCTGCAAATACATGCAACACAAAATGTCCTGGCTGCATGTTTTATTATTGGCTATAATATTAGGTTAATAAATCATCATGATAAGACTGACAGAAGATTAGGGCTGGCCATGTTTAAATGCTGGCCATGTTTAAATGCTGGCCATGTTTAAATGCTGGCCATGTTTAAATGCTGGCCATGTTTAAACACTTAATAATCTGTTAAGAAGATATTAAAATATCAAGCATTAAAACGAAAATTAAAAATTAGCATTTTCTGTGAACGTAATTGAGAAATTCCATCATCAATTCATACAAAATTTTTCCAGATATAACAAGGACAAATTTGTTTGAAATCAGTCAGAGCATAAATACATGTAGGAGATGCGATTTGATGGACAGATGGACGGCTTCCATGGCATAAGCTCGCTTGGCCCGAAGGCCCAGGTGAGCTAAACATAATTATACGTTAACAACATATAACGTTTACAGTTATATGGGGACAGGTTCTATGTACATAGCACTGTTAGTCTTGGACATTACATTGTTGCTGTGGGATGCTTAGGGGATTGAGAGAGGGCACCCTTATTCAGGGACAGATATGGCGTTTGCAATGTGCGAGCCAAGATATTCCCTCATTCCCACTTTAGTTAGCTAAATATCAAATATGTCAGCCTCATTTTTACTTCAATGTCACTTATGGAGATGTTTACAGTCAGTTATCATCAGTTAATACCATCAATTCTACAGACCAGATAAAATGGGCTTTTAATACATAGGAAATGTGTTGAACGTTAGAAAGCAATTCAACCGGAAGCTGTTGCTGCCCATGGCTGCAATAGCTTTAATTCAGTCATATTAGGCTAAAAATATTCAACAACATAGACAGTAAGCCTGGAAATAAGGTGCCTGTCAAGGACATTGTCAGGCACCAAACTATCAAATGTCAGGCAGAGTCTTGTCGGTTCCTGGCATTTTATCAGGTACAGACTTAAATAATCTGCATACAAGTGTTGACAAAGCCATAAAATATTCATCTATGTTTAATGATCATTATAACACATGTTTAGTTGCTTTTGGACATGTTTCTAATAAGTTCAAGTAAAGAACACTGTGAAGGAGAATAGTGTTGTCAGGCAGCAAATTCTGGATGTCCGGTACGAAGTAGCTGGTGCCTTACAAAGTGTTGGACACTGATGAAAAAGTTATTTCCACACCTGAGACTTGAATTTAAGTCTTTAAAGGAGCAATCCAATCAGACCACTAGTATTTTTTAATAAAAACTACATTTACATGGACTTTAAATCGGTCTTCACCTGTCATGAATTAGTAAGCTTTGAATACTTTTATGCTCCCTGATTCTCCTTTGAGAGCCACAGACAAGACATTACCCATTGAGCACCGTTGTTCCTTTCATGATATGCCGCATGTCATGTGCAAAAACCATCATTCCAGAAACCAAAAAAGCAGAAACCATCGTTGCGGCACCATCACTAAATTCCTTTAAAGCTAGATTGGACACTGTATTCATTTCTCATCCAGCATACTATAACTTTAGAGCACTTGATAAACCTACCCAGGCAAAAATTACAATAAATCCCTAAAGCGCACCAGCTGGTAATAGGGCATGATGTCCTAGTAAGCTGTAAATGTGTCTGTTGATCTCCGCCATTGGTTATCTTCGCCCGGCCATTTCCATCCAGCCATACTTTGGGAGGATGTGGCCGAATCTACATGCGGACATAAGCAAAATTATATACCTATGTATATATATATATGCCTTCTATTTATTGGAATTGTACTAGTCTTGTTGATATCATACATATTTGTCTCGGATAGGCATATTTGTGGACAGGCCCAACGAACCACTTCCCACCACAGCCACATTTTCGTCAGATCTCTAGTAATTATTTTCGGACGGTATTGAAAGATTCAGTAGGCCTGTTCAGGTTTCAAAGACAGTAATGACAAATTTTCTAGTGGTTTTGAGGAATGTCCATTTGCAGAGCATAAGATTATTTTTGAAAATTGGCCACTGGATCGAAAACCGAGCCAGTCATTCCAGTGGTAAATTTTCAAAGATATTTAAAAAGGGTATCCAAAGTGGTATTAAGGAGACAATGAGAAAACTATTTTTGAAAATTTTGCCAATGGAAACCAAGCCAGTCATTCCAGTGGTAAATTTTCAAAAATAGTCTTCTCTCACCAAACCTCTGTACATAATTTATGCTTTTCTATAAAAAAAATAATGTTCACTCGCACACACGCGTCTGCATATATTATGACATGACAGTCGATATCAATACCCTCTTCCTCTTACATGGCAAGGGTACTTTATATACATGAAAGCTGTTGAATATTCTGAGGCTAATTTGACTGGAACCTGTTGCGGCCTATGGCCTACATCTTCCAGTCAAATTAATTTCAAAATATTCAACAGAAATAGAATATTCGCTACATCATTAATAATGTGGAGTTTTTTTTTATCTGTATGACTTAAAGGGTTACTGCTGGCTCATTTTAGGCCCATCCTCTCAAGCTGGCCAAGAATAGCTTCTTTAATGGTCTTGATAGCGGGGTGGATATGTGCAAATTAAAGTAGTGCACTTCTGCCGGAAAGCATGAAATTTGGCATATTAGGGTCTTTAGTATGCCGAATCCAAAAATAAGAGGAGACAAGTTGTAACATGAGCGCTACCTGCTCAAAATGGCAGCTATTCAAAATGGCTGCCATTTATACTGAGAAATGTGTTTTTCTTATATATCGGACACGTACATTTGTACATGTATGGACGGAATTACAAAACAAAAATAGGTGATATATCAATAAAATAAGTGTAATATGAATTCATAATTGATCTACCGTACTTTCGTGTCTATATTGCGCAGTTCTTTTGCTCATTTTGCTCCAAGCTAGAAGGGAATTATGCATTAGTATAAACTTTGATCACATTTTGGGCTCAGAATTTTGGGTCGGAATAGCCGCCCTGATGTACACTTGAGCCAAAAAATGTGATATATCAACGGGACACCGCTATTTCCTCTTGCCTGCCATATTGCAATAACCAATATTGTGGGCTATATTGTGTGTAATAATTGTATTCTATGTAAAATTTGTAAATCTCACATGTATGATTCTTAAATGATGAAATAAAACTCAAACTGACACATCATTGTACATGTATTGTCGTAAACCATTCAACATAAAATGACCTAAAGCAACCTAAGAAATAAAATGAGGTGAGATCCCTTCTTAAGTTGGACGACTAGAAGGAGACCTCCCAAATACAAACAGATTTTGCAAAGTCGCAAATGCCAATATCGCAAATTAATAATAAATATATACAGAAGATAATGTTTTTAAAACAATTTGAGCAATAAATTCACTATTACCTAACCTTTAAATGTATTCAGCAATATATTTACTGGGGAAATTTGTGTTCATTTGGACGATTTTGTCCCGGCCGACTTGGTTACATTACATTCTACCGAGTATTAATCGCTGTATTAATCAGCTATAGGGCGAGTTTATGCCGTCACTCTCGTAGCTACTCGAAGCTCCCCTCCCATTTGTGGATTGCGCAGGTCTCTAACCGGATACTACTATTAGCCGCTTCAGCCTACTCGGGTAACAACCTAAACTCGTCCTATAGCCTAATACATCACGTGATTTCTATTTTTTCACTACACCATTTTATGTCAAACTTTGGATTAATTTTGATAAAATAAACAATGTTTATTAAAATATACGCAATATTTAGACAGTCCCAATTAATAATTATTAAGCATTCGTGCGGTAAGATGGTAAGAATTTCTAGCGTGAACAATTTTAAATGTTCTAATTTCATGGTATTTTTTGTATCATTTTTTTAAACATTTTTTCTTGAAATATACCTAATAGAAGTCGCCACGCTTTCTCAGAGGTTTGGATTTAAAGAATCTACAGCCCTTGTCCTATTAGAAGCCACGGTTACTAATGAGCGTATTATGGGACCAATTTTCATTAGTCGGAAAAAAGTTTTGCAATCTTTCTGAACTATGACTGCATGTTATATACCTGTATATACTATGGGTACCAAAGTTCGTGAATCTAAGCAAGTAATGAACTCGTGAAAGAAAACGCTTCAACAGATCTGCGCAAGAATTTAACACAATGTGAAAGAACACTTCTGAATACAAACGAAAAAATTTCAGTACAAAATTCAAATTTTTAAACAAATCCCAAGCATTTGAACTGACCCACCTCGCCAGGTTATGTGTGAAATAGCGGTACCGAATTTCGTGAATTGGTGATTATGCATCTTCAGCTGTCTGGTACATGCTTGTAAATCCTTAAATAACACTGTATTAGTTTGTTGAATGTTTCAACTGCTAATTTTGCCTGTTTTAATCAAAAAATTTGTCCTACAAATGAATGTATAAACTATAAAAGCAGTTGATACATTTGAAGAGAAGAAAAACCCCCAAATAGATGCCGCTTTCGTTAGGTAGTGACGTCACATGAAATTCACAAATATTAATGAGCTGAAGAAATGAGCTAACGCAAGGGTCTTTAACACATGTTCAGCAGGCATAAAGGAAAGTAAACACAATTTCTATCATTAAAGAAAACATGTGTGCATTTTATGTTAATTTTGACACTAGTAAATGATTAATAAGCACCCACCCCTTCCTCTAGAGCCTCTCCAATAAAATTTAGACGTGCTCCCGTCAATCAGGCTAATCCGACGCGGTGGTAACCAAAGCAGGTGGTAACTTTGGATTGTAAAAATTGTTCATTTTAGGTGCTAAATAAGCGCAAGTAAGTAATATAAGAAAGTGCATTAAGGAAGCTTGCGATTTTTATCACTACCATTAGTAATTGTATGAAGTTCCTTGTTTTGACCGTATTTTGCTCAAAACTTTGTCAAAAGCTTCAGAACTGTCAATCAAAACGTGGCTACTGTGTAGATGCGTTCCATGCAATGTTACATCATAGAAAGAGAGCGATAAAAACAAATTCACGAATTTCAGTACTCACGAATTTAAGCAACTCGACCATACGGCTTCTTTGGCTAAAAAATATGTCAAATTTTGCCCTGCGTGTTATCTATTAGCGCATAATATAGACACGAAAGTATGGTATATCCCATAATTCTCAAATTAGTAAAGTTACAGGCTTTTACGTCACATCCCACACTTTCTGGCTGAGGGCGTGCCTGTTTGCATATATCTGCTGCACTGGAATATAAATAATAACTGATGTTGTTCTTTATTAGCACCTAGACCATTGAAATGTCTATTTTAAAAATCGTAATCACTTGTATATGACAGGTTGTGTGTATTTGCGAAACCATGTTGTTGTCAGTTGAAGGTGGCTAATATACAGGTAGCCATAGCTCCCAGCAAACTTGTTTTCAAAGTGAACAACAGCTGTCATGTACATGAGAATGGGATTTTGAAATGAGAAATGTCAATGATCTAGATGCTACTAAAGCTCATCATTTCTACTGATTCTAATGCTAATAATAAACCTTTAATAGTTTACATACATGTATATATTGTAGGGGCCTATTAAGCTATGTCTTATCTTTTCTATGACTGGTGTTGGTGAATTGTGGCAATATTTTTACTTCATTAGGCTCGCGCTACCAGGAGAATCAAGCCAAGACATAGATTAATCATTTTGTGTTACATGTCAAGAAGCTAGTTCTGAATTAGTATGAGATCCAATGCAAAACTTATCAGTGAATCGCCAGAATCATCCATAGACATTGCCAGTTTGGACCATGGATCTGGTGTTGACACATCCTTGCTAGGAATAACACTAATTGCACACGACATATATCTTCTGTAGTAAACATCACATTGATAGGATCCAGAATGAAAAGCTTGGACATGGGCAATTCGTCCAAAGCTGCAACACGTGTCAAAGGTAAACTGTGGGACACCACATCCTTGGGTCTATCAGATGATACTACAAAGGTAAACCGTGGGACACCACATCCTTGGGTCTATCAGATGACACTACATTATTTTTCTCCTGTGATAATGCGATATATAACCTGAACCAATATGCCACTGTGTAGGGACAATGAATATTGACCACAATGCTCGAGCAATGCCATCAGATCTGAAGGATACAAAGAAGCTAGCTAAGCTTATGTGGTGGATTGGGGACGTTACATATTACAAGACCTGTATGACTTATGATGATAAGTCACTAAATCTCACGATATTACACCAGAATCACAGGCTCTAGCAGAATTGGAACACTTGATCAGCCACCATACGCAATTGCAGGGAATGTGCAGTGGTCATGGCCTTCATTGTATAGAAAGGGCAAGGACGTTCTACTACTGAGGCCTTTAAATATTTTATGGTGACGCTCAACTTCGTGGGAGACTGGCAGGAAGAAGTGTCCGGGTGCATGCTTTGTCAAGAGCAAATGTTACATCATATGGTCGAGTTGAGAATTTTCAAAGCGTCTCTGAGAAATCTAGATCACAGTGGACACACCAGGCAGCAGCTGCTGCTCTGGTCATGTTCCAGATGGATTCATATATCTGCAAAAGAGACAATCACTTCTGATGATATTTTACCTTTTTCGGAAGATGTAAGCAGATGGAGCGCAAACACTCACCGCTCTGTTACTGGAGTAACTCTCTCCAATTAGAGCTCCTCTTTCTGCAGCTTCTTCCATCATCACATGAATGGAACTTCAAAAAGTATGTGGAAGCACTTAGAATCTTTTCATGGATGTTGCCTTAGGAATACTACCATTATTCCCACTGGCTCAATGTTCATGTCTATGAGCCTGTACAGCTCCATGACCATGCCCAAGTGCTTTTTCACAATTCTGCAAAGGACATTTCGTGACTCAGAAAGCATGTTAGGATTTTTTGTAGCAATGGCACATGACCAGGTTAAATGAACAAATTAATAACATGGTCAAAGTTGAGGGAGGTGTAATTTCATACTTCGAAACAACTTTCATTTAGTGTTTGTGATAAAGAGTCAGGTAGTACTGGTTCACTGAAATCTGATAAAAATTGTTTTTGAATGGATAAACGTCCAACTTTAGAGTCCTCCACCTCTGGAACTGGCTGAGATATCCAGTAAATGCGTTCAGTCCAGACTCCTCATGCATCAATTAGGTGGCACAGCAAATTTCAGCTTAATATATTCAATATTAAGAAAGTTATCAGCGTTTAAAGATCCTTCCAAACCACTCACTGGATTTGCGAGTGCAAAAAAGATGCCATGCCCCCTAAAATCAATCAACCATAACTTCAAAACTAATTGGAATTTTGCATGCAGGCATCATTTCCATATATGTGCATCTGGGTGAAATTTAATAAAAAATCAGAGATGGTCACCCGGGAAGATTTTTATATTCTGGGTGATTTGGTATGGAATGACCCTATTACCTAATCAGTACATGTAAATGCATTCGGCAGTATATTTTCTGGCAAGATTTTTGGTCACTTGGCCAATTTCGTCCCGGCCGACTTGGTTAGATTACATTCTTCCGAGTATTAATCAGCCTCCGCTATAGGGCGAGTTTACGCCATCACTCTCGTAGCTACTTGAAGCTCTCCTCCTATTTATGTGGATTGCGCAAGTCTCTACTCGGGTACTAATATTAGTGTCTTCGCGCTACACATGTAACGACCTAAACTCACCCTATAGTGGAAGCTAATACACATCACGTGATTCCTATTTTTTCGTAGTCATTTTATGTCAAAATTTGGATTAATTTTGATTAAATAAACAATGCAAATTAAATAGGACCGCCTAAATATCGTGTATGTTCAATAAAGATTGTTTATTACATCAAAATCAATCTAATTTTGGTATAAAATGACTCCTTGAAAACATAGAAATCATGTGATAGAAACAGATTGTAATGGCTCTTTTGCATTTGGAGGCGCTGTGTGATCTTATGCGCTAACCGGAGTTGGTTATCTGGCTCTTTTGTGATTGGAGGCGCTGTGTAATCTTATGCGCTAATGGGAGTTGGTTATAAAACGGGTATGGGAATATTCAGATGGTCGCTAGTTGTACTGACTCTTTTGTGTTTGGAGGCGCTGTTTGATCTTATGCGCTAATGGGAGTTGGTTATCTGGCTCTTTTGTGATTTGAGGCGCTGTGTAATCTTATGCACTAACGGGAGTTGGTTATCAAACGGGTACGGGAACATTCAGTTCCTATCGCGCAATGATGACATATAGCAATTTCCGAGTCCAGAATATTTAGATCCGAGTACTCGCTCTAATTAGAATAAAGATCTTTTGCGATTGGAGGCGAATCACGTGATTTATACACATATCTTTTCTCGACGCCATTTTATGTCAAATTCTGGATTAATTTTGATGTAATAAGTGATATGTATTAAGGAATAAGCAATATTTAGGCGCCCCAATTTAATAATTTCACTTCCGCTTGGTGTTTTTGGAGTATACATTAAACATAGTCCTCAGGTGGCGCGAGTTGTCTAGATAACATTTAGTTCAATTTCCATGGTATAATCTGTGACTTTTTAAGAAAAATTTCGACCCAAAAATGTGCGGAAGGAATGTTCTCGATTATAGGACGCACCTTCCTTTCTAGTACATGTATTTTGACAAAAAAAACTGCGTCCTTTAATCGAATTTTAACGGTAGTAGCCCGGGTCTACTCTCCAGAGGGGAACTTCTTCTATTGCCCTCTTTACAATCATGGATTCCAACTCCTCTTCCAAGGCAACCAATTTTTCCGGATTGGAGGGAACCGGAGTCCAAATTGGAAGAAAAGAGAGAAGAGGAAGATGACGGATCCATGAAGGTGCATAACCTCAACGTATATGAGACACTAGCCAGGAGTCCTGAACGAGGGCCTGCCAATTCTCCCAAAACAGAGAAAGGCGCCCTCCTACTGGCATGTTGGGTAACAGGCACTGGACCAACTGATCCGAAGGCACAAGAAGAGGGGGGAGGGATGAGGAAGGGAAGAGAGGTTGGCCTTAACCAGGAATAGTCCACACCTTCAAACTCTCTTTCCTTGATACCCTCTAAGGAAGAAAGAACCGGATACTGAAGACCTGGATGTCTTGCTAAACCGGAAGTTAAAATGGAAATGGATGAAACGGAAGAAGCACCGGAAAATGGAAGTAAACCCGAGTCCCGAGTCCACCACAATGGAACCAAACGGACTAGAAATCGAACTCTTAGCTATAGGTGACCTACGAAAAACCTTGACGGCCGGTATGAATGAAAAACTGGCATTAGTATTAGCATACGGCTTTTGGACATCAGCTTCCGCATCCGCCACCACTGCTTGAGGGTTTTGCCCGTCACCCTCAAGTCTAATGTGGGTTTGACCCGGTGAACCACACGAGCCCACCTTCGAGAGCTTAGTCACTCTAGACTTCTGCTTAGGAGACCTGGTAACCTGCATAGAGGTTAGATGGATCGGTTTCCCACATTTGCGGGAATGCCCGCTAGCCGCCGGGCTATCGTCGGACCCGGAAGAACCATCCTGTTTCTTTGCCTCCTTAATAGCAGAAGATATCCTTTCGTCCAGTGATTTGGTCAGTACAGACGCTAAGGACTCAAATCTCGCAAATAACGCTAAGACGGCATCTGAATTCGCCGAAGAGGCCCCCCCCCACTCCGTTGCTACCCGAATAGATACATTAGATTTCGCAAAAGATACAGCTTTCGTCTTACTAGCAACGGAGGTAGGGGAAGGATGACCAGAGGGCAGCGGTTGTTTAGATGGTAATTCCTTTAAAAAAGGCCTTAGAAACCGAGACCGGCCACCCTTTGCAAATCCCACACATCGTTGTGGGAGTGCAAGAAGTACATTTCACACAGACATGTCCACCAAAATCAGCTGAGTGATGGCGATCACATTTGGCAGACATACATGTACATTTCGTCTTATCTGGCGATTTACTGGACTCCTAAAAACGAAAAAAGTGTAACAATGAAGCAGTAGAAAATCCGCTTAGAAAATCGTTACAAGGAGACTAGAAACATAAAACGCACTTCTAAAAAGGCGGAAAAGTTAAAATTAGAAAACAAATTCCCTACCGACAAGAAAACAAACTTGCATAAGGATAAATAAATTTTGTTATAATGCACTAGAAGTAAACTGATAAGGGCTCTTGGAGAATGCCAGAGAATTAATATGATGATGATAACTAAGTTACCACAAAACGAGAACGATCTTTCACGAAAATCCCAGGATGATTCATAATAAGGAAAAATACAATATAACCACGAATATACTTCCTAAACGTAACTTAGGGAGGACTGACTTCATAGTAGGCATATTCCTTAATAATATGAATAACAATAAGTGTAGCTGACACAGCGCAAAGCACAACAAACTCTTAGAGAATATTTTAGCAGTTGTTCTGCAAGAAGAAAAATTGAAAAGTGAATTTGTTTCCTATTTGGGCTCCAGTGCGCATGCGTAAGCGCGCTTAGTGACAGGCATTACTAAGGGGTGAGTATAGACTGGTGCCAGTCTATATCTGTCAGTTTGTTGGTGATGGACTTAACTAGTAGCCTGGTTAACAGGAATAGGCATGGAGAGGTGTGTATGCAAGCATAAAAATCTTATTCTGATAGCTAAATGAAGATAATTGATTTAGCAAGTAGTGATTGAACGGTAATGGATGTTTTTGTGGTGTAATAACAACAACGGGATTATTTAATTGTTTAGCACCCGCAGCGTTGTTCCAACTAGGAGATTTAATTGCAGGAAGCCACTACAATGGGCTGAATATCATAGACAAATACAATGAAGACTGCTCTAGCCAACCAGCTATCAGATCTACGTCCTCAGCAAATCGAAAGGGACGTGCACTGACCGGCCACGTACTAACATTAGATTGCTGATCAGTCTATTAATCTTTCGCGCTATTAGTACAGTAGAAATTGACATGGACCCGGACATTTTGTATAACAGACAAATTTTTGTTTTAATCACTTCGGTATGGCCCAAAATACATCCCAGAAAAATTCTCCAAAATTCACACATGGGGAAATATGTTTTTAAAGGAAATTCAAAATGGCCACAAAGGCGATGACCAATAACCAGGTAATATGTATTTTGACTCTAAAAACCCGTATTTTGGTAAGTGTTGTACAGTTTAAAGTAGGTCATCATCAAAATCACTTGATAAACTATAAATTTAATGCACTGCGCGACTGTTGTGAAACACAGCGAACAGGAAGAATGGCTGAAATTTGTCTATGCATTTTCACTTTCAAATTTCGAGCTGTTAAGGCAGTGACCTTCACATTTACAACGTATGCTACAGGGAATGCCTTTCTTGGAGCAACCACACGAGGAACACAGACGTGTGCTGCTTTTACACTGGCACCTTATATTTAGAAGTAGCTCCGGAGGCGCTGCTGACTTGTCCGTAATGATCGCCGTCACTGATCCTTGTTCTACTGCATAACCATACTCTTCTTTCTTTAACACAGTTTTTAGGTGAAGCCATGTGCTTGCTTGGAGATGAACCCGAAGGCTATGGAAGTATGCTGCCCTACGTGTGGGTGGCATCCTTTCAACTGGTACATGCTTAGGAGAGATGACAGTCATGTATCTGAGATTGTCTAAGCCAGGACTTCTTGATCCAGCACTATATAAAGACTTAATGTACTTTTCACCAATAACCATTATATCCGCCTTTGATCTGGAGATGTCGCCAAATGCAAGTACATCTTGTCTGAGGGTTGGTGAAGATTGGATCATTTCTATATGCTTTACTTTGCCCATGCCATATAAAGCTGATGTCGTGTCACATCTAGACATACTATGGACGAATGGCAGGCACATACACAATTCCTTGCCTAAGATCTCTGTGGCCACTTTGATGCATAGCTTATGTTGCTTTGTTTGTAGGAAAATATGTGCAGAGGTGCTTGCATGATAGAGGAGTAAGATCAATATGTCAGTATCGTCAGCAACAACTATCGTTGTTCTTTCAGTTCCTGCCAATTCTAATGCTCTCCTTACAATCACCACATCAGCATCGCCTTCATCTACTGCATGTACCACCTCAACACCTGCATCTGATAAATGTTTTACCAACAGATTTATGGTATTCTGCTTGTTGCGTTTGTTTGATAGAAATCCAGTTTTGTTTCCTGGAACAGGTGTGTTGTCTTGGACAGCTACATCAGGAGCGCCAACTTGATTAAGCCGTCGTCGCTTCTGTTCTTGATCTTTTGTGGTCTCAGTTTGATAGTTATCAAATATAATGCATACAGGCGCATCAAGCCTCTGATAATGTACTACTGATGCTACGAATGAGCTACAAACGGTCTCCATTGTTCCAACCTTAGGCCATGGTATCCGATGCAAAAGTGTGCAGCCATCAAATACTCTTGCAGCTGGCTCTGTTGTCTCTTGCTGTAGCATTGATGTGTTCATTTCAATTATATACTTCGCCAGTTGTGACTTTTGCGATTTACTCATAGTTCCGTCATCATGGAAGAGGGCGGGACATACCGTTGCAAGCTCGTATTCAAAGATCGCTTTGTCTGGAGGTCCTGAAACAGATGCAGTTGACATTAAGCGATGGTACAGCTCCTGGGAAGACATATGGACATCTTCATTTCCTACTTTAACTACCTTTCGCATGACAGCAAATGTTACAGCTTGATCTGCTTTCTTTAGCGTAATGTCGCCAAACCTTTTCTCATTTAACTTCTCATGAATTCTTCGACCAATATCAATGGCATCATCGGCAGTAACACGATGGTCTGCAATCAAACCAGTTGCGATATTTCTCAGTTGGTCGTCTTCAACTGCGAATGGATTGTGTTCTCTGAGAAACAGAGTGAATTTCTTCATGTCTTCTACATCTCGTCTTATATTTGCAGGGTGAACATCTCTGTGTTGTTCCGACCATGTCCCGGTGAACGTGTCAGTCAATGACCGCAGAGCGTGTGTGTACTGTGCTATGATGTGTGCAGTGAGAAGCCATTTTGTTCCAGCGGATTCCTTGTGCGTTATATTGATCAATCCACCCTGTGTCTTCCCAGCTCCCATTAGACTCTGTTCAATTGTCATATCAGACCAGGTACCACTCCAATACAGTTTAGCATTCCTGCGTACAGCAAAGTGCCATTCGTGCATGGGACCATCCAGACAAGTACATAGATCATCAGAATCTTGGAGGTAAAGGCGACAACACTTTGTGTAATTGTTGTGCCCTGCAGCAGCAAAGAATGGCAACATTAGTTGTGTCGCCTTTAAATGAAGGAGCCAATTACCAGTATGCTCAGCCCTGATGAACAATCGTACAATGCCGACAAATTCCATGAACAACGACCACAATTTACCAGTTCTTGATTTCTCTACGTTTTCCTTCAAATTAGAAACTTGCTTACATAGGTCTTGCAAATGGTCATTGTCACAAACATCGTCTGCTAAAATATCATGTGATATAATAGCATCGTATAAATTGCGCAGCTCTGACCACATATCATCCGTTGACATATGTGTTTGACTTTTACAGCATGTTTCTGTTTCGGTTGTTTGCTCATCCGAAGCGTCATCGCTATCAGGATCAACATCACTTTCTTCATCTTGCAGCTCTGCAAATTCAGATTCACCATATGTACTGCTGGGTGTGTTGTCTGCAGCACTGCCTTGTAGAGAAATTATATCAACATGGGGTTGAATTAGCAAAAGATGCAATGCGGCATCTGAAAGGAGGCATGCTCTTAATGTCTTTGTGTAAGCTTTTCCCACCATTATCCTAGGTAGGGAATTCCTAGCATACACGGTTGGCCACAAATCATCGATCCCACTCCCCCTCCATGATCTTACAGCCCGCTCCAAGAAAGGACATTAGTTGGTGGAAGCCACCCAGCCTTATATACATGTTCCTAAACTGTGGATGAGTGTCTTGCTTAATTTTGTAGCTTTTTAAGTACAATGGCTGGTCAAATGTTATGGTTGCGCAACACAGTCCTGCCTTTAGGGATTGGGACTGCACATACATCATGGTACTATATACAGCTTCATTGGTTCCTGGATTCAAAGGTACAATGGGGTTGTAAACTACTGCCATGCAGTGGAAATTGTTGCATGTCGTTATTTCAGACATGAGCCCCTGCCAGTTTGCTAAATATTTTTACCATTTCGTTCTTTAACTTCAAAGGGTTAAAAATCAGGTTTCCCCAAGTGTGAATTTGTGAGAATTTCTTGTGTGGACTCTGGACAGTCATAAAAAATGTTTGGAACACAAAATCGTCTGTTATACAAAATGTCCGGGTTAGCCTATATTTCTGTTGATTTCTACTGGACGGACTATATACAGACACAAACTTGTAAGATTCAAATTCTCTTCCAAGTTTTTCAAAATTATTTTCCTCATTCTAAATTCCATACAGTACAATCGCGTACATTCCAAGTCTATCATTTTTGACGAAATCAATTCAATCCTTTAATGGATATTTTCCAAACATCGTAAATTCAAATTTTTCCGCATAATATTGCTTTAATTTTGATTCAAATATTTGTCTTAAATTTAGGCTTTTTCTAAAATACGCCAGTCAATTATTTTGGACACTTCCGCATATGAAATTAATACGAATCATGATAGTGGACAGACTTTATTTCAATAATTTACTCATACGTTTCTAACATATTTTTTATTTCAAACATCCGAATTACAAAAATTAAATTTTATACACATGGGATACCAAATTTTCATCAGAAACCAAGAGTAGTAGAGTCGGAATTAAAATGATACCACCTCCCTCAACTGGTAGCCGATCGGTGATCCGTGGCCCCCACCACCCTCTTAGGGTTGTTGAGACATGTGGTTGGTGTTTGCCTTTCATTCCGGTTCTGATCGGTACCACGAGAATGAAGTGATTTAATCCTGGTCAGAATTAAAATGATACCACCTCCCTCAACTGGCAGCCAATCGGCGATCCGTGGCCCCCACCGGCCTCTCAATCCCTAGGCATAGGAATTTGAGACATGTGATGTTCGTGGTCGAGATGGGAGCTGCTGACATGGAAGGCCGTGGCGAAAATAAAACTCCCGTGCGGACCCAACCGTTGGGGAGAACCTCTTCAGGATACCAGCCAGTGGCCGGCCTCTCTCTATTCTGTGTAGGCTCAGACAAACACGTAGTCTCTGCCAGAGTCGCATCGGCATGATGGAATCACCCATAGTGTCTTCCATCAACCTTAACAATGCTCACAAGGTAGGAGGCTAAAGTGCTTAGCATTTGCACCACGGCAGACTCTGGCATGTTCACATGTTACGCAGAGAATCTGGTGCTGAGCAGGTGTCTCCAGCAGACAACCATGTCCTACCGTGTCCACACCATAGAAGTGGCAGACAGATTCAATCTCTTCACGTGGGTGAAAGCGGTCGTAAATGTTTCTCCGCAAGGGGTCGACCCAAGGATTGTACTGGGGGTCATCCCGGAAGTGGGCCCACTTGGCATCCAATATCATGGCAGTCTCAGCGCAGTATGATGAGAATCATGGCTATACATGAAGAGTCAAACTGAACAGAGTGAAGCCCTCGAGCAATATCTGTGCCAGATCGAGCCTTGCTCCATCCGGTTCGATAGTGATCTTCAACCCCTCAGGGGCAGGGGCTAGCTGCTTCACTTTGCCGCCGGCTAAGAAATGTAGCTCTAGGACTATATGAGTCGTTTGCGGGCTAGTGAGGCCGACTCGCTGAAGCAGTTTAACAGCACCCTTGGCTTTGGTGGCATGTGACACACCATCTACCCATAGGATGCCCTCCTAGAGGTTAACAGCTTCTTCTGGTCCATCGAATGGACGACGCAGCAGGAGCTTTCCAACTGTAACCCCGATCCGTGATCCACGCTCGTCAGCGAGACACCTTCACCTATGTAGGTGAGGAAGGCTGATCCCCGATTGTAGAGCTTTCGAACTGTCCCATCCCTTCTCACAACAGTGGAGAGGGGAGTAACCTCTGTCAATGACTGCGGGAGGCCTATATAGTGGCAACCATGTTTGCCAGTTACCACCAGGTCCAGCGCGGTACCACACTTCATTCTTCTCAAACCTGAACTGCAGGTTTGCCAGGGTCAATAGCAGACCCTCATGGGTCATCGGCGGGGCACCGCTTGAATAGGGTTTGACCATGGTGTTGATGTCTGCCACCTCTGTATCCGAGACGTCAATCAACAGCTCGAGGATGTACTTCCTCTTCGGGAAATCGTACCGAAACACAATCTTGTGGCCATCTGTGTTGCGGCCCAGGCGCTCCTTCGACACATCCTTGAGGTATGTGAGCAGCTCCACCCCATCACCACCAATGGGGGTGGAGGGAGAATGCCTTTGAGTTTGCTTCGTACTGTAGAACGAATGACTTGCCATCGCTCTCTTCTACCTTGGCAGCATCAACTGCGTACACATCTGCCAGGTCAGCAAGACCAGTCGAGTGAGCAAATATGGGTTCCATAGCACGCAATAGAAGGAGTTTAAACAGGAGATATAACCATGCCAATTGTCCGACTGCTGCTCTCTAGAGGGGAGATGGGTGGTACAGTACCGTGTAGAATGGGTCCTCTTCGAGGTGCCTCAGCACGGCACAACATACATACACGCCGATGTGCTACATCAACCTCCGGGCAGTGCACACAGCAGCTCACTAATAGAAGTTGGCCAGGACATGATAGAGTATCTCCCAGGTGCCAACAGCAACCTATGGAAAGCTATCAGTCCTAGTCTGTTCACACCTGTAAATCACCTGTTTGACAGCCCCTCCATTAACATATATGCCAGCATGGATGGGATATCGGACGCCCATTTAGAGTTTACACTCTTATTACTCATTGACCTGATGACAACATGATATCATACCAGCATTACCTGACCGTGGCCGAGATGATGAAGAAAGCCGTTCAATTTAGCACTGAAATGTCTGACTTGGTTAAAGAGCCAGTCACTCCAGTGATAAATTTTCGAAAATTGTCTTCTATATAGTTTTCTACGCAGTTTATACAATCACAGCGGTTACCGGAACCCAATCCAAACTTGTTCAGATATGTATTGCTCATGCGCGAAACGTTCCCGGTAATCGCGATGTATTGGAGCTTGGTGGTTACCTGTACCCAATCCAGACTTGCGAAACCAGGAACAAGGAAGTGTTTGTTGACAAAATGGCTGGCGGAAAAAATTACAAATCCCGATATTTTAATTTTCCATACCTTTTCCATAGCAGTACCACGAAATATCGAATTTTCCATAGCTTTTCCAGCCCTGGAAATGGTTTTCTTAAATTTCCATACTTTTTCCAGACTTCCATACCTGCATGGGAACCCTGAAGAAAGCCATCCAGCGGCGGACCTACTGTCTTGGTAATACAGTGAAATTCCAGATGTCACGTCTCAGAAAGCTACTGGCACCCGACATAGTGCTGGATGACCACTGTCTAAAAGACGTCTGTCTCAACACCAATAAGCTGGTACGGTTCGCCAGGCTCTCCAAAATGAACCCTTCTATGACTCATGAGCAGATTCTGCAGGTGATGCCGTTTAATCCTCCAGATATACTATGGCAAAATCAGAGTGGCGGAAGCAACCAGAACTATACCCCTCCCTGACTGCTGACGAGGGCGGTACCATCCACGGCTGGCAAGTCCAGCAGATAGATACCATCAGGCAGAATCTCGCCCGTGAAGTACAGTACAGCAGAATGCGCACGCGATATAAGACAGCATACACCGTCCTCGCACGTACAACCACTGCTGTGGGTGTGATTGGAGCCAGTGCTGGTGTGGCAGCTGTGGCCACTCTCGCTACAGGGGTGGGTGCCCTCATCGCCATCCCGCTGGGTGGAGTGACACTAGCTGCTACTGTCTTGGCCACGGGCTTGGGCAGCGGCAGATCACAAGGAGGCTGGAGAAGCATGCTAAGTATGTGACACTGGCACAGAGTATGCCACAGACTATCGACGAGTCTGTCAGCAAAGCTCTCGAGGATGGCCAGGTCACTGATGAAGAGTACCACCATATATTGAAGGTCCAAGCCCTGTACCGCACTGAGAAACCTAAAGTGCGACAGCAATACGTCAAAGGCTCCAGCGGGCGGGTTGATATGGAGGAGTTAAAAAACGAGATGTTACGGTCTCCGGAGTCGAGATGACTACAAATAATGTGCTTCCTGTATGGTAGCTTTAAGAACACCAGTATCGATGCCCTTCCCACTGAACCTCACGACAGTCATCCGGAGCCATCTGCCCCTCCTGGGTACACCCTTGACTGACCTGAGAGGTCTACTGGATGATATACCAGAGCTAACACTGTTCTCCATCACAGTGGATGGACGGTCCCGAACCAGCTTCTCCATAAACCCACGACCGCTGACCAACCGCCCCATCACCATCAAGGATGTGAAGCAAGCGCATACTTGGACGGCTGCTCCAAGCCACTCATACTGGAATCAGCAGCTGAACTTTGCCGTGTGGTGTGCCATGGCAGGATGTGGAATAAGTTCCACCCGGCTTCACTCCTATTCTGGTACTCCTGAAGGTGTGCTCATTGCCAGCTGTCTCAGATTCCATGTGTACTTCACGGTGCGACGAATCCTCCATGAGCTGGGTGCAAGCCTCCCTGATACAAACGACTTCGACACACAGCTCAACAGACTACAGAGAGAGTTCAGCGCTCACCCAGACTATCGGTGGCATGGTGGGGACAACAGCGGTCTAGGGGGTATGTACAGTGACCCGAGAAGTGACTACTCAGGTTTCCCCTATCGAACACCCCGACGAGTAGGCCGTTGGAAGACAGCGACATTCTCGTTCGATCCAGACTCCGACCCTGGAGCGCTGGTGCAAAATATGCACATCACTGGCTTGCGGCAGGACTATCCAGATGTGTGGGAAGTACTTTGTCCCACACACCACCTCAATCCTCACACCAGCAGGGATCGTTCGGATCAACCAGTCCCTGGAAGCACTGTGCTACTGCCTCCTTACAGCACATTCCATAGAGGGTGTCAGCGGAGCACAGGTCCAGACCATGTTCATCAGTCTCGTTGAAGATATGATCATCGTGGCAGATCCCAGCAGTCTTATTGCTAAGTTCCAGCAGAGGTTCCAGACGGCCCCGTCGCAAACTTGACGTTGCTATTTCACCACACCTACGGTTGATTCCGAGCAACATGATCGTGAACATCGAGGACCTCCAAGTCAGGGGCTATAACAACATGATAGTCGAGGGGAGTTCCCCCGGTGTCCACTTCGGCTTCAACACTGATATCAACGCACCTACTCATAGTACGGGCCATACAGTCGTTCTGACCCTGACACTGCAGCCAGTCAACATGACGCTTCTCATGGCAGCTCCGACCCCCGACACTGCAGCCAGTCGACATGACACCGCTTCCCGTGGTAGCTCTACGAATTGTGTCAGGCCTAGCTATCATGGCGCTCGGGATCAGCCTACTCCGCCGCTAGCAAATCAGCTATAAGACTATCCTGACTCTCTACAGTAGCAGTGGGGACCACGATGAGACACTGAACCAGCTTGGCCCACCCTACAGCACCTATACACGCTGCCAACATGCACATCCAAGGGCTGGATGGTTCCACAGCGCATCCTTTTTCCAGCTTGTAGTATCGCAGAGCCGTGTTCAGCTCTGAGTCAGTTGAGGCCATGGAGGTCAGCAACTGCTGGAACACATCTGACAGATACTCCCGATCCTTGTAGAAACCTTTAGCTCGCAGGAGCTGCTTGATGATACTCCCGCCCATGATAAAGTATTCGAGGAAGCAGATCTGGCCCTTACC
>JAVVLW010003410.1:0-14000 GCA_034401795.1 Chaetoderma sp. LZ-2023a | reverse complement strand
AAATCCTAGATAGAGCTTCACAGCTGTCAGCTCCTCTGTCAGCTCAGCACCGGAGAGTTGAGCGAGCTCATCTGGTGTCTTCTTCTTGTAGTCCTTCAACTCCCTCCGGAAGACCTCATAGTACTTCTCGCATAGCGTGAGCCGGGACATGTTTAAGATGTCTCAATAGAGAGATGAATATCCCCGAGTACCAACCCGGACACCTAGCAGATGCAAACTGGGAAGATCTTATTAGCTCACTCGACAGGGAACGCAGGCGTTTAACTGCGTTGTATACTCAGTGCTTAAACAATGACGTCAATGGTACAGATCGTGAAGCAACTGCCCGAGAGCCAGACGAGTCTTCAGAAGGTGGAGAACCTGCTGCGAACCAAGACCCAGATGCTACTGTCACAGGCTAAGCCCCTAGCAGTCCATGTCGCCAGTAACGTGGCGGCGAATGTGGCCGTGGTGAAGCTGACAGGTGGAAACGAGGTTCTTCCTGCCGCCACTGTGGCTGTCCTCGCTACAGTGGTGAGTTGGGTGGCCGAGCACTGTCTCGGAATAGCTCACCCCATCACAAAGATCGCCATCAGTGGTGCCTCCTACACTGCCGCTGCCTAGATCATGGGTGAACATGTTACACTAATGGAGGCCGCGGTTCTAGAGCTAGCACCGAGTGCAATGGCTGAGATCATCGTCGCCTACGTTTAACCACTCTAAATATGGAGAGATGGATCACGAGACCCCTGCAGCATATGAGGCATGGCGTGCTGGAGGCTTGTGTGTAGCCCATAGTCGAGCACGCGGACTGAGGATTGCCAACCCCCGGGAATGGTGGACCGCCCACAAGGTGTGCCCCGGCAGAGGGCCAGTACCCTGAGCACTGCTACCTATTCCCTTGGCCGACTGCCTGGTCCTCCTATGCTCAACTATTTCACTGGGGGTATGACTAGTAGGTTTAAGCCGTGTATATAGCACTATGACTCTGTCACTCACAGACCTAGAAAGCAGAGATAGGCGATCTTGCTTACTCGGCCGAGGCACGCCTCGGTTCAGAGGACACTGTTGCCCCTATCTCATTCCTAGACTTCGATGAGAAGGGAGATCCGCGGTACCATCCTAGCCCGAGTCCTATGCACAAGACCTGGTTAAGGATCCCCTGCAACCACGGAGCTCATTCCAACAGGATGGAGAGAATCTCAAGGTAGGCACCATCAGGCTGAGCAAGATCACTGTTGATGGCGCAGAGGGTGCTACCGCCAGCCTCCAGCTACCAGCGGTGAAGAAGTCCAGGTTCTTTGGTTTGCCGTGTAAAACCTAGGCACCATCAGGCTGAGCAAGATCACTGTTGATGGCGCAGAGGGTGCTACCACCAGCCTCCAGCTACCAGAGGTGAAGAAGTCAGGGTTCTTTGGTTTACCGTTTAAGACCACAGGATAGTCATGGCGTCCCGTGCATGTATCATACAGATACAAGATGTACTAGACACTGTGGGTGCTGACACAGGCCCTCCACGCTATCTTCTCAGCTGCTGCTGGGATTTCATGCTTGAGGCCTCCATTGCATCCTTCGTAGCCGCCGGAGGTGCAGGATTCCCCACTCTGCAGGCAAAAGAGCTGGTGCAGAAAGTACTGCCGCATAGTCTCCCAGATATAGACGAGGCTACCGCCGACCAAGTGCTAACAATCCCCCACACGCATGTCTGTGACCTGACCACAAGAAGGCGTGGTGGTACCACACTCCGATGGTCATGGTGTCATGGTAGTGAGCCGCTTGCCTGATCAAGTGCCAGGTGCCCTCTTCGATTGGTTCATACACACAAATCCCGATCTTGGCGAAGAACTCTACCGTGTCCAGCTGATCCAGCGAGGTCTTGCAGACATCAGGTACTGTCTTGCCGTAGAACTGTGTGTCAAGCTTTCGTGCAGGAGCTGTACTTCTATCAGCTCTCGCTCCTCGGTGGACTGCTAGACATCTCCAGAGACACATGTTGTCCCTGTAGGTGTCGAGGGCAGTCATACTTTTCTTCTGTCGTAGCCAGTCTGGGAGGGGACCTGTCCCAAGCAGAGGTTGGCGGTCGATGACAGCCCTGACCTCAACATTGATTGCTCGAATGAAAGCCCACTTGGTGTTGGGTCGATCGATATTGTCTGTGTCAAGGCGGGCTTGCTCTCTTGCGGCCACCCAGTCCTGGGCTGCTCCTATCGTGTTCAGCCACGGGCTCCCTGGAGCATTCTTGTGGAAGAGCATCACCATACCATTTTCAATATGACGGATGTGATAGGTATGGGTCTAGCGGAGGTAGGTGTTCTGGACTGTCTGCTGGATCTTTTGCATGATCTGGCCTGTGAGGTCTCCTTCTAGACCTCTGAAGAATGTCCAGCGTACTGACCGGCGTCCTCTATCCTCTGTCTCCCTTTCGCCGAGACGGTGGTCGAAAATGTGTTCGGCTTCTCGCCTCATGCTCCGGGCTAAGGGTTCAGACCTTGGCCCCCTCATCATTCGCTTAGCGATCCTGCGTAGGGGAGGTAAGCGCTCCAGTGGATGGTCTGCCATCCGCCTCGCTACAGTCTTGGCTCGCAAGCTAGCAGTCACCTCCTTGTCCACCTGACGAAGCTCACGGAGCCACTGCGCTTTCTCGTGGGGATTCAAAGGATCATCTTTGGTAAGCACTGGAAACCTTCCTCCATTGCTCGGGAGAGACGCTTCTATGACTCCTCGGCACGGGCCTGTCCGATCATCTGGAACAGGTCGACTTTCTTGGCTACTATAAGGCTGAATTGCTTTGCAACCTCGCGAAGCTGTGCAACAGCAATCATGGTGTATATCACTGTGGATGCCTGTCTCTAAATGGGCGTTCAGACCCTATTATGTGTGGTTGATTACAAGGCGATGTGGGTGGTCCGTCGATGTGATAGTGGATGCTTGTCTCTAAATGGGTGTCAGATGTGTGACGGGTACGGGCCATCCCCAGGTGTGGGACATTGGCGCTAAATGGGCGTCAGATGTGTGACGGGTACGGGCTGTCCCCGTATAGGGGCTTAGCTATTTGCTGCGATACATAATTTTGATGTAAAATTCAGTCAATTCACTTAATTTTCAAATATTTTGAAAAAAGTCGCTAATAGTTGCAAAATGCTTGTCCAATTAAGTAAGGAAGCGAGATGCGCATGCGTTGGACTGATTTCCGATATAGCCCAAAGACATGTATATAGCTATAGAGCGCATATCTTCATTCACTATGGGACAATGACCGCGGATGACGTGAGCTCAGTAAGCGCTCTATAGAGCAAAATTCTAAAAGCTAGCGATGCGTGCATGCGCTAGCAGCTTCCTTCTTCTGGTATAATAATAAACTATTACAGACCTCAGTTTTGAGTTTGGACACCAGTCTGAAACTCGCAATATGTATCACGGGGTATTCACAGTCGTCGACATATTGCTCGTAACAGACTCTCTTGTAAATCTAAATTCTCCTCGCCATTAGTTAGTGTTATGATAAACTTTAAAAATATGAGTTTATCTATGCTGATTCTGGTCGATTTAGACAATGTTTGTCTCGGAAACTGAGTTACAATGTATATCATCGCAAATTCTAAACTGTTAGCGCATCCCCGAATCAAGGCCGACACAGTATACTTAGCCATGCTACGATGGCGTATCGCACTTTATTCGCGCAAGCAACAGATTTAGAATGGCATGTCGACAAGATTGACGCAAGCGCAAGAGTGTTCTCGAGTACTCGTCTCCAAAGTCGGGAATATACTTTCTCGCAAGATTATTGGTTAGTAAATATAACTATATAGAAAGCAACCAATGAATCGCAAGGAAACTACTGACAGTAAAGAAAATAAACTGTTTTACACGGTAATTTTATGAATGATGTAGTAGTAGTATATATATATATATATATAGCATTCGTAGTAAAACTAGTAACACCTGGGCTGATTGATACACGCTGATCACAGTAAAACTTTTTATCATTCACTATTTAAGCCAGAGAAAACAACCATTAGTAATTTCTAAATAAAAATTGTTAACTCTTTCAAAGTATCGCAAAAACTCAATTTCATCTTAATAAGCTGTTGAATATGTTGCAAGTTTTTAAGGGGGACCTGTTGCTCACAGGTGCCATAGCCTGCAACAGCTCCCAGTTAAGCACTAACACTATTCAGCCTTCTTACATTGTATTGAATGATGTGTACTTTGTTTAGGCTACCAGTTGAAAGGGATTTGTGATGTAGGTTGGTGAGTTACAAAATATATGTTAACCCTAGTCAATGAAATCACAGTATTCATGGGAGGTACATTATTGATTTTTTTGAAAATAATTTGACTGGGATGTGTTGCTGCCCTAAGCAGCAACAGCTTCCAATCAATGTAAATGCCAAATCTGCCAATACATATTATTTTAGATTTCCTATACTCCTTGACCTTGGCCAGAGCCAGTACATGCATATTCTAAATCTGACATATGTTATACATATGTTATGCATTCCATAGGGAAAACGTTTTGCGAAATCGGAAAATTATGCTTTTCGGTTGTTTTCTGATTCACTTGATCATAGCGTGTGCAGATGAAAAGACGTTTTGATCATGCAAACATGTTTTGAAAAGTTTCCCCGTTGGAACACCAACCAGTTTCAACACAGTTTGTTTGCTATGCAAGTGCTATGAACTGCTATGCATTATTCGCTTTGTTTAGCAGTGACTGCTCCACAATTTTTTCCCAACAAAATATTCCCTGACAGTGTTGGTGCATAACAGCGATTGCACAACTCACGCTCAGAGATAAGATTACTAAGATGCGAGATTTTAGTGGTGTTGCGGTGGGTCGATCGATAGAGTTGTAGAATTGCATAGCGCTCCCAGGCTGCAGACTGAGTTCAAATCTCGCTCAAAAGACCTCGCTAGAACTTACCTGAAATTTTGAAACTAGGTTAAGACACTAGGGCTGGGGTAATATGACCAGGTTAGATAAAGACCCACTGCGACACTCCCCAGTGCGGGGTTAAATCGGGGTTATAATTAAATTTGTTCGCGGGAATTTATTATAGAAAACGTCAATTTGCTGAAGAGAATATTTTTTCATGAAATCTTATCACTGGCTTGATAATCCATTAAGCCACTCATTTCCAATGATAAATTTTCAAAAAATAATCTTATCTTTTTCGTTTTCTAAATGGAGATGGTCATTTAATACTTTGAGGATATAGGGCGAGATACATAGCAAGTAACAATAGTAATACATAGCAGGTAAGAATAGTACGGTCAATAGCATTAGTAGAAATAGGCCCTATAACGGCGGCTGTTATGGTCATACGTTGTATGACAGAGATGTCGGTCCAGAGATCACTCTCAGGGAGTCAACAGCTAGGGGGCATCACTTGAAGATCTTCAAGATAAGGACTAGCCTGAGACAGAACAGCTTCTGTATACGGATTGCAGAGCCATGGAACAGCCTACCTGAATCAGTAGTGAGTGCTCGAACAGTAATGGCATTCGAAGCGCGGCTGGACACACATTGGAAGCAGCAAGAGATAGTGTACAATTTTGATGCGGAACTCAGTATCTACACTTCGAGACACAGCGCATCAGTTATGTTAGAGAATTATGAAGGTGAGGATCTGGACACATAGGACAATTCTTTCGTCCAGTAACTACATGAGGTTACATGAGGCTATGAATAATTTTAGAAATCTGGCCACCAATGGTGAAGGTGCCTCTAATGAAACATCCCATCAATCTCTATTCAACGTTCCCATAAAATGTTTACACACAAATGCAGACTGTCTCCGAAACAAAATGGCTGAATTAAAGTACATTATTAACATCAATAAGCTGTTAATTATTATTACAACTGAAGTGAAGCACAAACATTATAGAGAACTAACCATAGAGGACTACAATGTTGTATGGTTGCACGATTTTTCGAGATTATATAATTCAAAATGATCGTGGACGATTATAAAATGAAATAATCGTATAATCGCCATGTTGAAATTTTTGTCAAGACACCTTTACGCTTGCGAAACTCTGCTCGCATTACCAAGCATGGAAACAAACATCCGGTTATCAGCCGAATGTGTGAATGATTAAATAAACTAAATAAATAAAAAACATTTGTTTGTATTGACTCAGGATTAGTTTTAGATGAATAAAGATTGTTCACTTGGTCGCTATTTGTCATTGTTGCTGTAATCACACACACTTATCCCGCGTTCCCCATTCTCTGAATAGTTATGCGTTAATGGTTTTCCCAAAAAAGTCCTAGAACTGATACCACGGAAATTCAACGCATTTTCTCACGTACAAATTCTCACCGCCTACGCCTATGTTTAATGTAAACCTCAAAACATCACCGGGGAAGTGAAATTATTTGATTTGAGCGCCTAAATATTGCGTATCCTTTAATAAATAACGCTACAATGTTGATGGATATACCATACACCAAACAAATGTTGATAAGACAATAGGCAGGGGAATAATCATCTACATACATTCTTCTGTATGTGCTAGTGGTTCTGACTTAATCACATTCGAATATGAAGAATCAGTTTGGATTGAGATAAAATTATATTCACGGGACAGGTTATTAATTGGGGGTATATATAGGTCTGACAGTGGAACAAGGGAAAACAATGAAAAACTGATACAATTAGTAAAACATGTTGCCACGCTACATTATAGCCATCTTTTAATAGTGGTGACTTTAACCATCCTGATATCAGCTGGAACACATGGTCAATCACAAAAAATGAAATAAGTCAAGAGTACTCGTTCATTGAATGTATTCGTGACACCTACTTATACCAGCATATAAATAGGCCCACTAGATTTAGGAATAATGTTACACCTAATATACTTGATCTGCTTTTAACCAATGATGAAGAAATGATATCAGATTTAGATTACCTGAGCCCACTCAGTAAAAGTGACCATTCTATTATCACATTCCATTTACATTCTTATTGGCAGGAAAACCTGTGAAGAAAAAATTTCTTCTAGACAAAGGAAACTATATAAATAAATGAATAGCAACCTCATAAATATAAACTGGACAAATACATTTTATGATTGCCCAGATGATGCTAATCAGCAATGGTCAATTTTTAAACAGATACTAAATAACATGATAAATCGACATGTCCCATCAAATACCTTTAAAGATAAACCTAACTGGACTAAGAAAGGTAACATCCCATTAGACTACAATACTGTAGGTCAAATTAGGAAAAGACACAGATGCTGGGAAAGATTCCTTACAAACCGATCAAACGAAAATAAAATAAAGTATACAGTGTTGCCCATGACATCTGATTTTTGGGGGTCCCAAGGACCCCACACTCTCAGATTTGGAGGTCCCACTGTAAAATCTGGGGGTCCCATGGAGTCCTCATCTGAAATATGGGGTCCCATGTTTTTTTCTTAAAATAAACACAACACATTGATCTAATTATAAAGCATGTTATTAAACATGTTGAAATCACTAGTTATGACATTGTGTAAATACTGTTAATGTATATATAGAGAATATTAACTATGCATAGTTTATTAACCTTTAGCACGTAACACTTTTGGCCACCATTGTAGATCACCAAAATACCTATTTTTGAAAGTTTAACACTGGAATGACTGGCTCTAAACAGTGCCAATCATTCCAGTGGTAAATTTTCAAAAATATGTATTCTGTGATCTACAATGGTGGCTAAAATTGATCTATTGAAATGACCCTTGTATATTTAACTAATAACATTTGAACTGCATGTCAATAAACAATAACTTAAAGCACTGTACTTGTTTGTCTGATAAACCAACCAACCTACATTGACAACCCTGTATGATTAACATTTCCAAAGACCACTACATTAGTAATTAGCAAAGACCACTGCATTAGTTTTTCTATAAAACCCTAACTTGACTTCGAATGAATTGAAAAATTACGAGGATCTGGGGCGAGTTTGCTCAAGGACGACTTGACCTACTTCAATATAATGCGCGCATATTTTTTATAATGTAACTGGAGTGACTAAATATAGTGGAATACATAGGCTAGACAATAATTTATCAAAAATAATCTGTATAAATCAGATTAAACTGCATAATTAGTGAAAATATATCAGCCAATAACCGGATATGTCTAATCCATAGGGAGTAACTATGAAATTCATATATAACTTGTTTTTCTTGTGACAGGCAGCTATCAATCCTCTTGTTATCCAGGGTTTAGTTGGATTTTGTTCAAACTTTTTAATGTTTTTAAGTGGAAAGGCAGATTCGTAGATCTTAGCATATAGTATAGAAGGTGATGTAGGCATCTTCACATGACTGTGACTGAGTTACCTGATTCCAATTTACGCTAGCCATGTTATTTTTAAACAATTCTATATTTTCCTCTTTGAAGTCCCTAAGGTTACTTCTTTTTCAAATCGCTTTCCTCTATGGTTTTGTTTTTCTATATAGAAGATAGGTAAATGATCAGAAATTTCTACGACAAAAATACCTGATTCGTTTTTGGCACTTAGAGTGTTATTCGAGAGGATGTTATCAATAACCGTAGCTGAGAATTCAGTAATTCTTGTTGGTTTTGTTATCAATGGATAAAAGCTGGATGTTTTTAATAAATTTAGTATGTCTTGGGTGCAGAAACTGCTGCTTTAGTAGATCAATATTAAAGTCACCTAAAATATAGGCAGATTTCTTTTCATTTTGTAGAGTATTTAGAATGATTTGATAAATTTATCATTGTTACTACCAGGTCTGTATGTAACGCCGATAAGTTTATTTTTTGTTTTGTCCATCAGAATTTCAATAAAAATAGTTTCAATATGCTCTTCAGTCATGGATAGATCATCTGTCAAATTACACTGTAGATTGTCCTTTATATAAATGCCTACACCACACCCTTTTTTGTGGGCCTGTGTTTCTCAATAAATTTATAATTTTGCATGTTAGTTAAGTCCAGTGACGTTTAGCACAACAGACAGAAACATGGTGGGTATTTTTGCAATCTGTAGGCCAAACAAGGCGACTTACATCGGGATTGTAAACTCATTATTTATAGAAAATTAAATCAATTGGAATACTAAGGATGATTTGGGGATTGTGTTTACAATTAAATCTGGTGGTTGAATCTGATTTATGGGTATTAACAACTTTGAGTTGTGCAAGAAAACATACAACAAATCATTGTCTTAAACAAAGCAGTAAGTTCGTTTTATTGAACACACAATACATTAGGTATATTCTTTAAAGTAAAACATGCACAAATAAATATACACACACGATAATATAATCGATAATTAAGCACATGCAAAGTTACCAGTTTCCGTTACACTTTTCACTGCGTCCCTCGTGCGTCCTCGGCGACGCAGAGGGTTAATTTTTATGCATCTCTCTGCCATTTTATGCGTATATATGCGCAAAAGGACGCATAAGGGCAACTCTGAAAGTATAACAGGCAACGGAACAAAGTCAAATCTCTGACTAACAAAATGCATAAAAACTATGAAAAAATACAGCAAAAGCAGCCAAATCAAACCCTAAGCAATTCTGGATGTATGCCAAACCTAAAATTAAAACGAAACCTGGTACCTCTCCAATGCTGATAGACCCAGATAAACCTCAATGCACAGAAACTGACATAGAAAAAGCAGAGGTTCTATCATGTCACTTTTCAACCATTTTCACTGATGAACCAACCAACAACCTGCCAATCATTCCAGTTAGACCTATTAACATCCCATTTAAAAACACCGAGGCACAAGTTTTAGCCCACCTCACCAAATTGAAACCCTCTAAATCCGCAGGACCTGATGGGATACATCCCCGAGTTCTTAAAGAACTATCCATCTCTGTAGCCAAACCTTTGTCAATCATATACTCAACTTCATTAAGTACAAACTCTGTACCAGGAGATTGGAAGGAGGCCCATGTAACAGAAATTTTTAAAAAGAAAGGCAGCCCCAAACTTGCAAGTAATTATAGACCCATAAGTCTCACCTGTGTAGCTTGCAAGGTTATGGAATCCATTATTAGAGAGCAAATAATGAGCCATATGAAATCAAATAAACTTTTTAGTAAGAAACAATATGGATTTCTTACTGGACGATCAACCATGCTCCAGTTAATAAATGTCCTAGATGAATGGATTAATATGCTAGTGAACGGAGGCACTGTGGACATTATCTATATGGATTTTGCTAAGGCATTTGATACCGTGCCTCACATCCGTTTAATTAACAAACTAGCAAGTTATGGCATCACAGAACCAGCCCTGGGGTGGATTACATCCTTCCTGGTTGGTAGGTGTCAACGAGTACGTATAAACGACTCATACTCTCAATGGGCAGCCGTGACTAGTGGCATACCGCAGGGCAGTGTGCTCGGCCCCCTTCTGTTTGTGATCTACATAAATGACATGCCTGAACTAATACAAACATCCAGTCTATATCTTTATGCAGATGACACAAAGATCTTTAAGCATATTACAAAACAATCTGCTTGTGATGACCTGCAATCAGATCTGACAAGCCTGGAAATGTGGTCAAAAACATGGATGTTAAAATTCCACCCTGATAAATGTAATGTATTATCCATTGGTAGAGGTACAAAACAGAATTTCCAATATAAACTTGAATGTGATAATGCTAGCCATACTCTATCCCATGTGGACAACGAAAACGATCTCGGAGTCATCTTTGACTCGGCTCTCCTTTGATCACCACATTAAAAACCGACTGGATAAATACTGGGACAATGCACAAATTAAATTTAACTTCGAGGCACCGTCACCATGACGTAACCATTTCAAAACCTAGCGTCACTCATGCACTTGAATATAGAGGCTTGTATGGCCTGTGGTCAGTATTCATCATCAATTTACAAGGGATAAGCCATTGGCTTGTTATTGCCTCAGTGCTAAACTGGTAGGGCAGGCAACCCTGGTCTGGATACAACACGTGTAGCTATCTTCATGTGTGCATGTTCATGTAGATGCACAGGCTGTTTCAAGATTAGTCCACTGTGATGTAATAATTGTATTATGACTTTGGGAATTGACGGCTCACATATGTTGTATAAGCATATGTGTAACAGCAACGTCCAAAGCCACACCACAATTAATTGTGTTCAGTCGAATTCAAATATTCTTTCTTTGAAAAAGATGTCTAGTTTGCCCTTGAATATTTCGACTGTGGTTGCTTCGACTATTGTTGTTGGCAGTGAATTCCAATGTGGTGCCACTCTATTTGCGAAGGAGTGCTTCCGAATGTCTTTGCTGCTACGTTTTATGTTGAGCTTGAGCCTATGACCTCTGGTCCGTGTAACATTGGACAGTTCGAAAAAGTAGTTCTTATCAATATTATATAGATCTTTGATGAGTTTGAATGTTTCAATCAAATCTCCACGAAACCGTCTATATTTCAGTGACATTAGATTTAGGGCTTCAAGTCTTTCTGTGTAGCTATACTCTCTGATTTGTGGGACAAGTTTTGTTGCTCTGCGTTGTACTCTTTCTAATAGCTGCGATTGCCTTTTCAGTCTTGGAGACCATGCTGAGTTGCAGTATTCAACAATGGGTCGCACAAGTGATTTGTATAGTAGCGTGAAAGTACATTGATCAATGTTGGTAAATGTTCTCTTGATTAGTCCTATTGTACTGTTTGCCTTGGATACAATGTTCCCTATATGTATGTCAAAAGAGAGGTTTCTGTCGACATGAACCCCCAAATCTTTTTCTACATCTGATGTTGATACAGGATGTGGATCAGGTGTATCTGTCATATAGTATTTGGTTTGAGGGTTATTTCTGCCGAAGTGCATGACATGCGTTTTGTCTGTGTTGAAAGATAGTTGCCATGTCTGCGACCATTTACATACTTTATTTATGTTTTCCTGAATCTGACTGGTAGCTGGGTTGCCGTACATCTTTGTACCATCTGCAAATATTTTGGAGTGGCAGGTTAATCGATCAGGTAGGTCATCTATATATATCAGAAAAAGTATAGGTCCTAGAACACTTCCTTGTGGCACGCCGCTGGTCACCTCAATCCAGTCCGATGATGCATCATTAATTCTAGCTCTCTGGCTCCTGTTGCTTAAGTAGTTCCCTATCCATTTTACTAAATTTTCGCCAATACCATAGCTTCTCAGTTTTGTTTGGAGTCGTTGGTGTGGCACAGTATCGAAAGCTTTTGAAAAGTCTAAATATATTGCATCGACAGGTTCGTTTGAGTCAAGCATGGCTGTTAAATCCTCCAGCCTCCAGTACTGAGTACTAGTAGTTGAGTTTTACATGATCTTTTACGTCTAAAGACTAAATCCATGCTGACATTTGGTAACTAGATTAGCCGTTTCCAGGAAATTTACAATACTGTCTCTTATAAAAGATTCTAGGACCTTGCATAATGTAGAAGTGAGACTGATTGGTCTATAATAATAATGGTGCAAATTAATTGATGCCACGAAAACACACGTAAACATAGATTGTGAATAAGCACTATAGTATACCTTTATGTTTAAGTCCAAGTAACTTTTGTTTATCTGGTTTCACATTTGTAGTCTTATATATTGCTCTTTTAAAGTCGATAACTGTGTCTGTCACAGTTAAACCGTCTATAACATACTCATTTCCACTCCATTTCACCAACAAATTCCCAATTTCGTTCGACATTTTAGATCGACTAAAAAGGCGGACCGCGCGAAACCGCGGTACGGTCAAATTTACTTATTGCGTCGCCGCTTAAAACTGATCTTAATGTGCTTGTGTTTAGAATTGCCTATAGGCGTGGCCATGTTGTGCAAGGAATCGTGGTCTCCAAACGCTAACTAGAGAGAGAGAGAGAGAGAGAGAGAGAGAGAGAGAGAGCCTCCATTTTTAGACTGTAACCATAGATTTAGGACATATATGGCTCAAGTATCAACTCCTTTTGGACCAAGACATTACAGGAAGAGGTATAACTAAATCCTCCCTGAAACATCTGAATGTGGACAACTCTAAGATTGGAGTAACACACAACATATGGACCATAACAGCAAATGTACGAGATGAAAAACGAGCTACCATCAAAGCAAAACTCCTCACTGGAACTTATACCCTCCAGAGTGCAAGAAAGAGATTCATAAATGGTCACGAATCTGGTATATGCCCACCATACCACTTCGAGCCAGAAAACATAGATCACTTCCTGTTTTGCTGCAAAAATGCTTATCCTAGTGCAACATGCTATAGATACATAGAAAGCCTTCCCGAAAGCAAAATCAATGATGACTTGCTCGTCAGGAAAGGCACAAGTCGTGTGAAAGGAGAGTTTAAGATTTAAAAAATTGAAGATGTGGACGCAGAGGCAATACATGCCTGGATCCATAATACCATCCTAAGAAGTCCTAAGACGTCAGCATGATGCTCGATCCTAACAAAGAATAGCTACATCTAGAGTTCAGAAATCTGTCCGACCCTTCTCTACTTCAAGCCATCGAATCTGCATCATGATGGCTGTGCTATAGGATACACCACTTTAGAGCTAGACACCTTAACTAACCTTTCAATCTTTTCAAAGCAAGCAGGCAGAAAGGAAAAGGTGGACTAGTCTGAATCTGTCTACAAAGTTGTGTTACATGAACACTGGTACACTGTACATACAACCTTTTTAGTAAATGTACATAAACTCTTATTATTATTTTATTTGATATCAATCTTCTATTCTCCTGACTAATGCTGTGATGAACAGTGCATAACCTGAATAATACTAATTGGTGACGGTTTAGCATTAGCCAGGGGGAGCACAACATAGTAACAGTAACTGGCTAGAGCGCTCATTCGCATACGCTCACTACAGGGTTAATACAGTACATAGAGCTATCCAGTGTTCTTTCTACGTGGTTTCGCCGAAGGTACCACACAGATCCTTCAATCCGCAGAGGTATTCCCGCAAGGGAGCATGGCAATGAGGCTACTTGGTAGTTTAATATAAACTAAATACACCCCTAACACGCAAAACATTGTTGTTGCGAGAGCA
>JAVVLW010003409.1:0-46000 GCA_034401795.1 Chaetoderma sp. LZ-2023a | reverse complement strand
AAGTGCCTCACGCAGGCCTTTGTCACAGGAAAATGCCTTCAATGCTGAAGCGGAGGAAAAGAGCTGGCAAAAAGGGTCACTCTTTTGTTCAAACAAAAAGCTAAGTGCTGGTCAATCCTAGTGAAGCCATAATTAATGTGATGCATACTGGTTTACATGAAGATGGGACGAATGATTTCCAAAGAATTCACCAGCCACCGTCTCATGTAGGTCCAAAGATACCGTATTGGTAGTTGCCGCTTTATTTATGCTGGCCTTCTGCTACATTCCAACTTACCATTTGGTTATTAGATACGAGTCCAAGCATTGGCCACAAATGGCAGGGATTCCCACCTATTTTTAGACACATACATCTAACAGGCGAAATGCCCAGCTTCCCGAAGGTTGCCCCGCCTAGCATCTACCTCAGAAAGATAGCGTGCATACACGTTACAGAGCGCCAGCTCCCGAATCATATGACGATCCGGGAACCACCGCCCCGCAACCACATATAACATCACTACGACAAGTTTACAGTTCACAAAAGCAATTTAGAAAGCACTATATCTTTTATGGTGGATGTAAGAGATGGATATCCATCACCAGTGTCCTTCCCGGGAAGGCGTGGTGGGTTCTAAGACCTCACCCAGACACTACAACGAATTGGATGGAGATCCGCATCTCATCCGTCACCCATGTGCTAATGGGGCTAATATTTTCCCTGTTCTTAGGGTTAAGTTTCCAGATTTCCCAGAGATGCACTGCAGGCTGGTGTCACAATATAATTAATTTCTTTTCGCAGTCCTTCCTACTTTGGCAGGGGAGTCCAACTAACTAGTATCATAAGATACAGGGGGAGGTGTGTGTAAATCGGCACTTTAGTTATCACTGCTCAGAAACCTCTGATAGTTTCCTAGAGTCAGATCCTGCCAACGCGTCGATGGGGTATCCAAACAATTATTAAGCCTTGCGGCTGGTGGATCATGGAAAGAGACAATAACTCGATATTAATAAGAGGCCCTATGGTAATTGGCCAATTTTACATAACCTAACCGGTGCATGGTGTTATATATCCACTAAATCCGGAAAAGAGGCATACACTATGCGTCTCTTGAGGAGAAATTGTCCCTAACCACATTAAACCCATCCTATTGAGCTAAATAGCCAGGTTTACTCGGTAACATGTCTGGCTTGAGCAATTAGAGCATGAACAGCGACCTCAGTGTAAAATTGATGCTGGGGGAAATATAGTGATGCGGATATAATGTTGATGTATAGTATTTCCTAGCGTACTGCGTCCTAGAGTTTTCATAAATAAATAAAACATATTAACTAGGATGGCTACTTGCCATATACACAACTAACTAATACAGTGCTAAGGCTATATCACAGGTTAAGGGACCCTACGGTGCTGTTAGTTGAGAGCACCACAGAAAATTAAGATAATATTCACAAAATAAACAGAAAGTATAAAATTGTGGTCGGGAAGACCGGGAAGGTACCTATTAGTTATCAGTACCATTTGCGGAAATAACGAAATGTACAATAGTATGGCTACTTGAGAACCTATTGGTCATCAGTATGGTAAGAGTTCATACGTCACTGAAATTGAGGCGCTAATATTAAATAGTGTGAGATGGCACGATCTTGATTTTAGGGAAGATTTCTGCAGGCAGATTTCCACAGGCAGACCGTTGATATGGCACACTCTGAGGACGGTGACAAAGAATGGGTAATGCGATGTCCATCAGATAGTCATTTTAACTGATACATGATTTAAACAGTTTGTTGTAAAGTTTCCGTCTGGTGATGGTAGTTGGAAAATTGGAAGTTGCCCATTAACAGAAAGGGCTACATTGATAAGTATATATGCATGTACAATAACTGGGTACACGGTGCCGGATATGTCGCATAGCTCTCGTGGCGCCCCCAAGCAAAGTCCCACCAGACTGTGGTCTAAAAGTTAATTAACACACGCGACATGCAGCGCAGAAATTTGAATCCACTTTTCAGCATGGTCTGACGATCCAGCGAGTTATCCACCAAGAATCACCATTAGCTCTACATCCCATAGAATCACATCTGGCCGGCAACGCCCTTTCTGCAGGAAAGCTCCCTTAGGAAAGTCTGGATGCGGGAGTTCTTAATTTAATGGCCATCCGGGTGCATCCAAAATTCTGTATCACAGAAAGTCGAAGCCTGCCCACCGGTGCAGATCTCAATTCAGAGAGGCACCACAGTGATGATGGAATCACCATCGGTTTGCAGTTGTCCTGCATCTAGCACTACGCTGGTCCAGCAGTCTTCCTGACGGGTCGCCTTCCACTCCGATGATGCTTCTGATTCTCATTTTTTCATTCCTTTTACACTACTCATGACATCAGAGGCAGGCGTTCCAGCCAATCAGAGGGCAAGCAGTAACCAATCAGCGTGCAGCTAGAAGTGGTGACGTGCTATCACATGAACATCACATTCCCCATTCAGTTAAAATGCATACACGCGACTATGACATCAAAGCAATATTTTGAAGATAATTTAACCAGGAGTTTACCAAGAACAACGAGAAGGGTGCGATTTGAGAAAACCACGAGTACCAACTCGGTACACTAGAAGCATACACACAAACCTCTTTCATAAGGCTTTATGCATGCGCATTAACCTACTCATGGGGAGATGTGCTTGGAGAGAATCCGGTAACAGTCGTTCCGCACCCAGCTTAGCTCGGATGGTCAGTACCCATCCGGTCGATCCGTGCTACACCACCCCCTCCTAGTTTGACACCCATGACAAACGATCAACACATTGCGGATCGAACATACGGGAGCATGCTAGGCGGGAACTATAGACTTCCGGAGTGGGCGCGTAGCTGAAAGGGGTGTGACGCGAGAGACGTGTAGTTATAAGAGAAGAGGACATAGAGGTGCAAAAGAGTTTTGGAGGGAGGCATACTTTTAGTTTTCATTTTTGACTTGGAATTATTTTTCCAGGTCTGTTTTTTTTTGTTTTGTTTTATTTTATGGTGCATGCTTTTTCGTTTATTTTATTACCTCGATTTGGCTAAAACAATAGCTCGCATGGGCGCTCTCTTGGGTGCGGATCATTACTTTTTCCACTGAGAACCCCCAAGCTCCAACGTACTTTAATCATTTATATTTATAATTATAATATAAAAAATATAAAGATATGTTAAAACAGTAATATCACAGAGAAATGTAAATTACATATGCATCCCGGATATATAAAGGGATGCATACGATGTGGCCCATTTTTGGCAGGTCCGCATGGATAGCTCTCGCTACCAACAATCCATCCCGATGCACTAACGCAGGAAGAAAAATAATAAGAAAGAGAATATTTTAATAAAGTAAAAAGACTAGTTCATCAGGCAGCCCCAGCATAGCTGGGATGGCATGACGGGAGTATAGACATATTCGTTACTTACGACGCACACGATGTGTTTACAACACAGATATCCACAGTGATTATTTGTGTGAGACACAGGTATGCAAGAATATTGCGGAGCTGTGTAGGATGACCGTGGTCAGCCTAGGGACTGGGTGACAATTATAAAAACATATATAATAAGAATTATATTTCAAAATTAATAAAATAATAAGTTCCATTTTTCCGCACACCTATTCATAAATCCTGCTGCAGCCTCGAGAATAGTGTCCACAAATATTGTCTGAGAATTTTCCCCAGCGTGTCTAGGTACCCCAACTTGTTCGGGACGAACATGGCGGATGGTCCTCCACTGCCGAAATATCACTATCTATATTGCTCAGGTCGGTAGTACCGAAACTGGAGGAAGGTGCTGATGTATCTGTAGATGTGCTAGTGGTGGTGGTTGTAGCTTGCAGGGGTACATTCTGGACCGCTAGTAGATTTCTTCCCATTGCACCGCAACTGCACGATGACTGGGATGGCTGGTTAGCTGTGAATCTCGGGGTTGCGGATCACTCATGACATCTCACCAAGAAATACAAAGACCAACTTCTAGAGCCGGTGGAACACTGATGATCCAGTGGGGCCATGTGACCATTGCCACCAAGATTGAACCACACAGTGTCATCCCAACTATTAGAGTCACCGGTATTTAGAGTTATGGAACAATTTGTAATTAAAACAGTAAAAATGTTAATACATACTATACAAACAAGATATCATTTGACAGTAAAGGAGCACACATTAATACACAACATAGAGCTAACTGGTGTTCTTTCTACATGGTGTCACCGGAGGTACCACGCAGGTTCTTTAATCCGCAGAGGTATCCCCACAAGAGAAGCATCTGCAACGAAGTCACTAAGTAGCTTAATATAAGCTAATACACCCCTAACACACACAAAGAAAATCTTGGTGTTGCGAGAGGAAAGTGCCTCACGTGGGCCTCCGTCACAGGAAAATGCCTTCAACGCTGACGTGGAGGAAAAGAGCTGGCAAAAAGGGCCACTCTTTTTGTTCAACAGAAAATGCTAAGTGTTGAAAATCCTAGTGAAGCTACTGTTAAGGTGTTGCACGTTGGTTTATGTGAAGACGGGATGAACGATTTCTGAAGAATTCCCAGGTCACCGTCTTATGTAGTTCCAAAGATTCTGTATTGGTAGATGCCGCTTTATTTATGCGGGCCTTTTGCTACAGTCTAACCAACCAATTAGTTGTTAGAAACGGAAACTAGCTTTGGCCGTAAGTGGCAGAGATTCCTACTTATCTTTGGATAGAGTTGTCCAATGGCCGCAGATGCTCAGTTTCCCATAGGTAGCTTTAAAATAGCATCTGCCTCCACGGACAGCATGTGTACATGTTACGACACAAGGCATCCGAATTCGATGAAAATCCGGCTCCGCAACCACATAAAACATCACCTGGACAATGGCCACATTTCACACAAGCAAGTTTGATTACTAACACGTCTTTATGGTGGGGATGGAGAGGCGAATATGAATCATGAGTGTCCTTCCCGTGAGGGCATGGCGGATTCCAAGATCTCACCCAGACGCTGCACCGAGTTGGATGGAGATGCGCGTCTCGTCCGTCACCGAGTCCTACAGATCTAACAGTTGACCTGTCATTAGGAAAATACAGGGGGTGGGGTGGGGGCGGGGGTGGGGTGGGGTGGATGGGGGGTCTATGTAAATCAGCACTTTAACCATCACCGCTCGGAAACCTCCGCTAGTTTCCCAGGGTCCGATCTGATCAACATGCTGATGGGGAATCCAAACAATTATAAAGCCATACGGCTGGTAAGTCGTGGAAAGAGACAATAACTTAATATATGAGGCCGTATAGGTAATTGGCCAATTTTACACAACCTTGCCAGAGTGCGGGGCTACATTACCGCAACAACCGGAAAGAGGCGTACACTACATGTCTCTAAACGAAAAAATTGTCCCTAAGTGCTTTAACCTATCCTATCGAGCTGAATAGTCAGGTTAGTCGGTAACATGCCGGCTTCAAACAATTAGAGCACGGTCAGAAACCTCAGTGTAAAATTGATGATGGCAGGAATAAGTGATGCAGATATAAATGTTGCTGTATAGTATTTCCTAGCATACTGCTGTCCACAGTTTTCTACAATTAAACAAAATACATTAACTGGATGACTATCTGCCATATACAACTAACCAATGCTATAAGGAGATTATTAAATTAAGTAACTAAGTATCATAGATTGATAAACGTAGACGGTGTGGCTAGTTGAAAGCACCCAAAGGATAATATTCGAGGTAATAAAGAAATAATAAATTGCGGTCCTAAGACCAGAAAGGTACCTATTAGTCATCAGTACCAAATACGGAAATAATAATTAAATGTACAATAGTATAGTTACTTGAGTACCTAATAGTCATTGGTACGGAACAGGCTACTATGTTACTGAAATTGAGGTGCTAACATATTCATAGCGCGAGTCGACACGTTCTCTGGAGCTGGAGAGATTTCCAGCAGGTGATTTCCGCAGCTGGTTTCCACAGGTTGGCTCCGCAAGCTCACTCCACCAGACAGGGTAGATACGGTACACACTCAGGACACTGAAACAAAGCAGTGAAGAAATGTCTATTAGATAGTCTTGGTAACTAGTATACAATTTATACGGAAGTGAGAAAGTTCTCCGCCCGGTGACGGAAATAGTAAAGTTGAAGGTGGCCCATTAACAGAGAGGGCTGTGTATATTATTGAGCAGTTACATAAATTGGCACATGGTGCGGGATGTGTTGCATAGCTCTTGCGGCGCACCTTGCAAAGTCCACCAGACTGTGGTCTAAAAGTTAATTAAAACACACACGACATGCAGTGCGGAGGTTGAAGTCCACTTTTCAGCGCAGTTGGCAGATCCGGCGAGTCATCCACCAAGAATCACCGTAGCTCTACATTCCATAGATTTACATCTTGGGCCGATGCAGAGCATGTCCGGGAACATCCAAAATTCCGTAATGCGGAAAGTCCGAGAACTGCTTCCTGATGCGGGTGAGCTGAAAGCTGTTTGGAACCATGGTGATGTGCTGTATCTTCCGTTGGTGTTCCGGTTCACTCGTAAAGTCCCGCACTTCCAGCCAGTCCTCGAGACGGGTCAGTCTCTACGCCCACGATGCTCCTGATTCTCGATTTTTCAACCCTTTTATACTACTCATGACGTCAGAGGCAGATGCCTCAGCCAATCAGCGGCCGAGCAGTAGCCAATCAGCGTGCAGCTAGATCATGACGTATCTATCACGTGCACAGAACATTCTAGATCTATTTATGCATACACACGTTTACGACGTCAAGAGCAATATTTTGAAAATAATTTAAGGTGTTTTCCATGGATAACTCAGCCCTTTCTGTGCTGATTTTGAAACGGTTAACAGTTCTAGAAAGCGCGTTTCATTCTGGTCCTGATCGGTACCAAGAACAACGAGAATGGAATATTTAAGGTTTTTACAAGTACCTACTCTGTACACTATTAGCATGCACTCGTCTCCAATCCCATGACGTGTTGTCAGGGAAGGTCTGACGTGCGCGCATGCGCACCACACGCTTTATCGGACTTAGCAGATTTTAACGAAAACCTCTCTTATAGGGCTTATGTACATGTACTATCCTACCCAGGGGGCGTGATTGGAGCGAACACAGAGTGGCCTTTCCGTACCTAGATTTGCTGCGATGGTCAGTACCCGTCCAGTCGGTCCCTGCTACAGTGGTGATGATGACGGGTGTTGTACTGACTGGAGGCGGTGTGGATACTACTGACATCACTGTTGTCGTAGAGGTGGTGGTGGTGGTGGTACAGCTGCAGGTTGGCTGAATGCTGTGATCATGCGTGGTGTGGTTGCTGCTGCTGTGATTGTGGATAGCTTTCTTATTTTTACAGCCTTCAGTAACTTGCTGGTGGTCGTCCTGGGAATTGCACAGATTTCACGCTAGTGTGCGATACTTCTTTTTCCTGAATATGGACGATCTGGCGTAGTTACTTTGTGGATGGCAGGATCTACTGGAATGCTGATGTTGCGCATGTATGTCGGCATGCTCGTCTGCAATGCGGTGGTGATGGTGACTGCTTCCGTGAGGCTGATCTCCTCATCTATAATTAAACTGCACAGGAGACATTGATCTATCGGAAATGTCCTGAAAACCAGTTTCAGATACTGTCGCAGGTGTGGAAATTACTACTGTAATGGGTTGGCTGATCACGGATGCGGATGTGGATGCGGTGATGCTGCTGCGTGTGGCTGGTGGTGTCACTGCGGGGGCTACTGGTGTGGGAATTACAGTTGGTGTCAATACTGATGCTGCAGGTGCTGCCGGTGCTGTTCGTGCAGGTGCCACCGATGTCGTGGTGATGGATGCTGGAATGCTAGCTGGCTGTGTTGCAGATGCTGTTGGTCTTATGAAATGCGTCAGTTTGTCGCTGTTTAGTGTGTTTTGTTTTCGCCATCTTTCCCATTGGAAGCACGGTTACTGGTAATCTGCTTTCAAAATGTGTGGCGAGGATATCTATGTCCTCATTCTGTTCACCAGGTGCTAATGTTACTACTAACACACAATGTTTGACAGTTACGGTGTGTGTCACACCGTAGGCCTACTGAGTAGCGGAATACAGGTACTTGCAGTCCACACAAAATGCATGTTGTAAAAGATGATCGTGATTGACACGAGGCGTCAAATCCGAGTTCCTGGAGAAAGCACGTTTACAAGGCTGTCCGTTAGGCTGTAACGATGTACACAGATACTTCTTCCTGAGACGAGCAGGTGCTGACTCCTCCAAGCTGTTGGACAAGGCGAGATCTTCCGCAAGCGACATCTTATTTCAGCATGATTGTAATGTGCGGAACCGCTTAGCCTAATTTAAATTTCTCACCTCTTCATACTTTCCTCGCCAAATATAATATAGATAATAAGAAAGTAATAAGTAAACAGCAGTATTTGGTTTGCGACACGAAAGTAGTCTAATGCTCGATCTTCCCTTGTGTTGAGTTTGACGGGAAGATGAAATTTCAGTGCATGCTTTCTGCCTTTTATACTTTTTGGTGACGTCATGGTGGGTGGGTGGGGGTAGGGGGCGGCTGACCACGCCCGAAAGTTTTAGGGTGAGTCGATCATGCCCAATATGAAAAGTGTTAATTTTAATCTTCCTGGAGTCTGTTCATATATTCCCTCTGTAGAAAGGAGGCAAATATAATTATAAAAAGGAAGGATAGTCGCTTTCATCTCCACTCGGCAGAAAATTGAGTCTCTGATCAACATTAAAATCTGGAACTACTTATTCCCGTGGAAGCTCACCTTTCAATTAGTGTGAAGTGGTTTTTCAGATTGGATGCTTATAAACTTACCTGTTCAAATTTCAGGGTGGAACGCCCGATGGGGTGTGGGAGAGCGCGATGACGTCAACGGCCGTGGCCCCGACCCACCACCTCTCACCTCCTCCATCACCCTGTGGTAGATACGCATTGGGCTGTTCTTTTGTTTATAGCCTTTGATCCAATTTACTGGAAATTAAAAGTGCTGATCACGTGATTCTTGTTTTAGAAAGCACGTGCTTGATTGTAAACTTAGGCAATCTGTATGTAATGACGGAGTGTTGATGCTGCCGATTGTACATAGTTGATGTGAAAGATGGAATATACGTTTTCAAATTTCTGTTCCTCATAACAGCGTCCCTGTATATGCTCGCGATCTTATACATGCACCGCCTCTTGTCTGTAGTAGTATTATTCCAGCCCATGTTGATTGGTGACTGGAATATGTAGGTAAGAGAATATTTGAAATTCTCCATAATGTTATACCGTCGAAGTTTTGATGCTGCTTCATCAGCCCGTGTGCTAATGATGTGTATACGTGGTAGAACAGCCGTGTTCTTAATCAAAGTTAGGACAGTATAGCTGTAATTTATTGTTTGGTTTAAACAGCTCTATGTCTTGCGGAAACCAAGTCTACTGATCCCATGAAGCTGGACTGTGTTTTCCTGGTGGGTGGACTGTCAAGCATCTTCCTCTGTGCATAGGACTAGTCCGATCCATACCTAGACCTGGCACCGCAGTGCTCGGGACCAACGTCGGGAATACTTGTTTCTGTAGAGACATCTGTCTGGGTACTGGTGTCACGTGGAACGGCCAACCAGAGCTCTGGGACTGGGTCATCACTGACACACGGTTTAAGTCGATCGAAGTGGATGACAGGTCAGGCCAACCGAGGTGCGGATATGGTAGGTCATGTCCGACCTCTTACCTACTACCACATAGGGGCCTTTCCACTGGTAACTCAGTTTACTCGGCATGTTTGCAGAACGTCGTGAATCGTGAACCCAAACCATTTTTGCCACCTCATACGGATCTCCATGCACTCGCCGGTCATGCCACGTTTTCTGATGCCGGTGTGCAGTGGATAATGCTGCTCTCACTAGCTCATGGGTCTGTTCTATCTGCTGCCGCATGAGCTCTACGTAGAGAGATGGTGAATTTTTCTCTCCTGGAATCCTGGGCATGGCCAGATCCATGGGTAAGGCTAATTCACAGCCTAATATTAACCGAGCAGGGGTATATCCCATGCTGGAATGTACTGAAGTGCGGTATGCCATGAGCACACATGGGAGACATAAATCCCAATCTCGACGATCAAGGCGTGTTTCTTTTGTCAGCATTTCTGCCAAGATGCGGTTGAACCTTTCTACCATCGCATCACTGCACGGATGGTAAGGCGTTGTGCGTGTTTTGACTATATGAAACAATTTGCAGAGTTCGGAAATCAGCCAGCTCTCAAAATTACTTCTTGGTCGGAGTGCAGTTCATAGGGATATACCAAATTGGCAGAACACATTGCTTGTCAGAAACTCCGCTACTGTGGATGCCTCCTGGTCTGGCAAAGCAAATGATTCTACCCACTTCGGAAAATAATCTTGCAATATGACGATGTACTTGTTTCTTTCATCTGTCGTATTCAAGGGTCCGAGCACATCAATAACCACTCGCTCCCATGGGGAACCAAGAATTTTAACTTGTGGAGGTGCGGAATGGTGCTGGCTAACAGCGCGTCTTTGACAGGGGACACATTTGGCGACCCATGCTTTCACACTATCACGTATCCTGATCCAGTGGAATCTCTGTGTTATCCGTGTGGTGGTTCGCTCAAGGGCTAGGTGTCCAGCGCTATCATGTAGTTGCTCTAGTATAGTTTTATGATAATGCTCAGGGATCACTATCCGGTTATTTATGTACAGAATGTTGTCATTTATGTGACATTCTTCGAACCGCTGATAGTAGTATTTTCCCATTGTGGAAAGTGGTGTAACAGATTCCTTAGGAGGACTAACCCCCTCCTGGATCCACACGTAGATGTTTCGTGTCTGCGCATCTGTTGCTTGTTCGTGAGCAAAGGTCTCCATGTTCCACTCTGTGCACCGCAATTCGGGGAACACTGGAGATAGCTGTATAGTATGTGTCACGGTGGTGGCCACTTCTTATTCATCCTTAAGCCCGATTCTGCTCAAGGCAATGGCATTTCCATGCAGTTTGCCGGGTCTATGAACCACATTGAAGTTAAAGGCCTGCAGGGACTCCTGCCACCTCGCTACCTGGCCCTCCAGATTTTTTAGGTTTCTGAGCCAGCGTAGTGAGGAATGATCTGTACGCAGGGTAAATGGGCACCCGTACAGAATGTGTTTATAATACCTGACGAAATACACAGCAGCCAACAATTCCCTTTTGGTGGTCGCACAATGGTTCCCCGTTTTGTTCAGAGTATGCGAACCATAACCCAATACCTGTTCTGTTCCATCTTCTGTGACCTGAGATAGAACTGTGCCAATGGCATAAGCCGATGCATCAGTGTCTAAGATGAAATCGAGGTTAGGGTTAGGATGAGCAAGAATTGGGGCGGTTGTCAAGAGTTCCTTCCCCGCCCTGAAGGAACCGTCACACTCACTCGTCCACTCGAATGATCGATCTTTCTCGGTGATCCTGAATAACGGTGATGCAATCTCACTAAAGTGATGGATGTATCGACGATTGTACTGGCAAAGACCAAGGAATCTCTGGGTATCCGTGACAGAAGTTGGGGTCTGCTACTCCACCACCACTTGTGTTTTTGAAGGTTGTGTAGCCACTCCATCTCCGGATATGACATGCCCCAGGAGCTAGATGCTCTGTCTAAAAAATGACACTTTTCGGTTTGAGATTTAGATTTGCCGTATGAAAACGCATTACTTTGTCCAAACTGGACAAAGTCTGCTCAAACGAGGAGCCAAAGATGATTACGTCGTCGATGTAACAGAGACAGAATTCCCATTGCAGGGTAGTTAATACCTGCTCAATGAGACGCTCGAACATTCCAGGGGCATTGTACAAGCTGTAGGGCATCTTGTAGAACTGGAAAAGACCGTGTTTGTCAGCCTCATCTATGGCTACCCACCAGTATCTGCTAGCTAAATCAAGGGTACAAAACTACTTTGTTCCGGACAAGGAATCTAAGGCTCGATCTATCTGAGGAGGCGGATAGGCGTCTTTGATGCTAAGATTATTAAGGCGGCGGTAGTTTATACAAAGCCACAAAGATCCGCCCTTCTGTCCTGCTAGTACTATGGGACTGGCCTAGGGGGATGCTGATGGCTCTATTATGCCTGTCCACAACATGTCATTCACATATTAGTGTGCCTCCGCCTCCCTGTGAATGGGAAGACATCGAACGGCTTGTCGAATGCATCGGTTGTTTCCAGTGTCATGTAAATGTTCTGGCAAATCATCAGAAGTTGTTGCCGGTGTAGGTGTAGTAGGGGGTGGCTCCAGTGATATCACATCCACCAGATGGCCACAACAAACTCCTGGTTCAAGTGTTATTGGGCCCGTGAGCCATTGAATATGCCAAACGGTATATGATCCTTATTGGTGGTGTCCACGATCATTCAGGGACTGGCGCATTGAGAGGCGAGTATACTGAGTATATACTCAGGGCCAGGTTCCAGCATGGCTATGTGTGTGTTGTTTCCTAATTGTGGTACAGTGGCCCATAAGATTTTCTCCTGTCCCAGCTCAACTGTGGCTGTAGAAGTTAAAATCACTGTACACATGTCGTACAGTGATGATTCCGGTCCAAGGGGTATACGTCGGCTGTGTATATCTGGTTCCTGTTGTCTACAATATATGGCGGTTTCGCTGGCACTGAGGAAATCAGAACCAAGCAGGGCATCATTTTGAATAGAGGCAATGACAACTCGCTGGATGAATTGCATCTCCTCTATCTGTATCACGAGATTTATGGTAGCAGCCTTGGAAACATCGGCTCCCGTAGCTGTTTGCAAAAATATGTTTATGGGTTTAAGGGGTGGCTTTTTATGAGGTGGGATGCTCTCATACAAGTGCTTGTTAAAACAGTGATGGAACCTCCAGTGGCAACAGTGGCACTTGTGGAAACACCACTAAACAGACAAGCACACTTATATATCACTTTATGGTGTGCATGCGGAAGAGTTTCCAATGATACCACTTGAGGGAGTGCTTTTGGTGAGGTATCATCCTGTATGTAGTCAGCTTGTTTCCGGATAGCTTCCGTGAGTGCAATTTGTGGCTGAGTGTAGAAAGTGCCAACCTGTCAGCACTGTTGCTGCGATTGCTTAGGCGATGACGGAGCTGGGGGTAGCAATGGTGGTGGTGTTGATGCTGTCTCTGTGTATTTAGAGTTGGTGTATACAGCAGTGTGGATAGGATATTCACAGTCGCGGATGAGGGCTACCTGTGTGAGCCACTTTTGACAATGCATCATGGGATGTTTAGTGGATGCACAGAAGAAGCAAAGACAGTGTGGAATTTTTCCAACCTTTGTACGGCGCTCCTTCTTGTGGGTTGATTCCCATCTGAATCACTGCTGCTGCCGCTGGATGTAGTAGATGATGCTGTGGGGACTTGTGAGTTGCAAACCACCAAAGGACACCAGGTGTTAAATGCAATGGCGGTGGGTAGTGGTTCTTGTATGAACGTTGTTTCAGTGGAGGTGCTACAACCTGCCACTGCCATTTAACATAGAAAATGTTTGTTATTTGCGGAAATCGCGGGGTCACAATTTCCAGCAGGGGGAGATGTCAGTGCTGCGGATGAGGTATGCATCATTGGTAGCGACATATTAGAAGCCGGGTGCGAGTGTGTGCATGCTGTTGTAGGAGTATAAGTGGTTGTGATGGCCACCTGGCGTTGTTGTATGGCGGTATGCGCTGTCCTGCCATATCGCTCCACTCCACTGCACCACATGTACAGGATGCGTGGGGGGATGGTTAGCTGCGGTTCTTGGGGTTGCGGAGCCCATATCACGTCTCTCTGGAAGGTACAAAGACCGGCCTCTAGAGCCGGTGGAACGTTCATGTTCCAGTGGGGCCGTGGAACCATTGCAGCTGAGATTGAACCTCACAGTCTCATCCCAACTGTTGGTGTCACCAGTATGACGGTCCATTACCAATTTGGAAGTCTGGACAAGATGGTATAATTAAACAGTCACAAATAATTCACTATACAAACAATATCACTCGTTTGTCAGTAATGAGCAAATAATACAGTACATAAAGCTATCCAGTGTTCTTTCTACGTGGTTTCGCCGAAGGTACCACACAGATCCTTAAATCTGCAGAGATATCCCTGCAATGGAGCATCACAATGAGTCTACTTGGCAGTTTAATATAAACTAAATACACCCCTAACACAATAAACATTGTTGTTGCGAGAGGAAAATGCCTTCAACGCCGAAGCGGAGGAAAAGAGCTGGCAAAAAGGGCCACTCTTTTGTTCAAACAAAAAGCTACGTGCTGGTCAATCCTAGTGAAGCCATAATTAATGTGATGCATACTGGTTTACATGAAGACGGAATGAATGATTTCCGAAGAATTCACAAGCCACCATATTATGTAGGTCCAAAGATACTGTATTGGTAGTTACTGCTTTATTTATGCAGGCCTTCTGCTACATTCTAACCTACCAATATGGTTATTAGATACGAGCCCAAGCTTTGGCCGGGATTCCTACCCATCCTTAGACACATACATCTAACTGGCGAAGATGCGCAGCTTACCGAGGGTAGCCCTACCTTGCAACTACCTCAGAAAGATAGCATGCGTACACGTTGCAGAGTGCTAGCTCCAGAATCATAGGACGATCCGGTAACCACCGCCCTGCAACCACATATGACATCACTAGGACAAGTTTACAGTTCACAAAAGCAATTTAGAAAGCACTGTATCTTTTAGGCGGGGGTGTAAGAGACGGATATCCATTGCCATTGTCCTTCCCGTGAGGGCCTGGTGGGTTTTAAGACCTCACCCAGACACTACAACGAATTGGATGAAGATCCACATCTCATCTGTCACCCATGTGCTGACAGAGCTAATATGTTCCCTGTTCTTAGGGTTAAGATTTCAGATTGCCCAGAGATGCGCTGCAGGACGGTGTCACAAAATAATTAATTTCTTTTCGCAGTGCTTCCTACTTTGGCTGGGAAGGCTAACTAACTAGTATCCGAAGATACAAGGGGAGGTGTGTGTAAATCGGCACTTTAAGTTATCACCGCTCGGAAACCTCCGATAGTTTACCCGAGGCAGATCCTGCCAATGCGTCAATGGGGAATCCAAACAATTTGTAAGGCTTGCGGCTGGTGGATCGTGGAAAGAGACAATAACTTGATATTAATAAGAGGCCCTAATGTAATTGGCCAATTTTACAAAAACCTAGCCGATGCGTGGTGTTACATATCCACTACATCCAGAAAAGAAGCACACTATGCGTATCTTGAAGAGAAATTGTTCCTAACCACTTTAAACCTATCCCATTGAGCTAAATAGCCAGGTTTAGTCGGTAACATGACAGGCTCGAGCAATTAGAGCATGAACAGCTACCTCAGTGTAAAATTGATGCTGGGGGAAATATCGTGATGCAGATATAATGTTGCTGTATAGTATTTCCTAGCTTACTGCGTCCTAGAGTTTTCAAATAAGCAAAACATATCAACTAGGATGGCTACTTGCCATATACACAACTAACTAATACAGTGCTAACGATATATCACAGATCAAGGTATCCTACGGTGCTGTTAGTTGAGAGCACCACAGAAAATAAAGATAATATTCACAATATAAACAGAAAGTATAAAATTGCGGTCGGTAAGACCGGGAAGGTACTTATGAGTTACCAGTACCATTTGCGGAAATAACGATATGTACAATAGTATAGCTACTTGAGTACCTATTGGTCATCAGTACGGTAAGAGTTCATAAGTCACTGAAATTGAGGCGCTAATATTAAATAGTGTGAGATGGCACGATCTTGATTTTAGGGAAGATTTCTGCAGGCAGATTTCCACAGGCAGATTGCCGCAGGCAGACCGTTGATATGGCACACTCTGAGGACGGTGACAAAGAATGGGTAATGCGATGTCCATCAGATAGTCATTTTAACTGATACATGATTTAAACAGTTTGTTGTAAAGTTTCCGTCTGGTGATAGTAGTTGGAAAATTGGAAGTTGCCCATTAACAGAAAGGGCTATATTGATAAGTATATATGCATGTACAATAACTGGGTACACGGTGCCAGATATGGCGCATAGCTCTCGTGGTGCCCCAAGCAAAGTCCCACCAGACTGTGGTCTAAAAGTTAATTAACACACGCGACATGCAGTGCAGAAATTTGAATCCACTTTTCAGCATGGTCTGACGATCCAGCGAGTTATCCACCAAGAATCACCATTAGCTCTACATCCCATAGAATCACATACAGGCGGACTGTTGATATGGCAGACTCAGGAATGCGACAAAGAACGGGTAGTGCGATGTCCATTAGATAGTCATTTTAACTGATACATGATTTAAACAGTTTGTTGTAAAGTTTCCGTCCGCTGACGGTAGTTGGAAAATTGGAAGTTGCCCATTAACAGAAAGGGCTACATTGAGAAGTATATATGCATGTACAATAACTGGGTACACGGTACCGGATACGTCGCATAGCTCTTGCGGTGCAGTGAGCAAAGTCACACCAGACTATGGTCTAAAAGGTAATTAACACACGGGACATGCAGCATGGAAATTTGAATCCACTTTTCAGCATGGTCGGAAGATCCGGGGAATTATCCACCAAGAATCACCATCAGTTCTACATCCCGTAGAATCACATCGGGCCTGCAAGTCCCTTTCTGAAGGAAAGCTCCCTTAGGAAAGTCCGGGTGCGGGAGTTCGTACTTTAATTAATTTTTGCTCCCGGATGGCTGTCCGGCAGCATCTAAAATTCTGTATCGCGAAAAGTTGAAGACTGCCCACTGATGCAGGAGATCTCAACTCTGAGAGGCACTGAAGTGATGATGGAACCACCGTCGGTTTGCAGTTGTCCCGCATCTAGCACTGCACTGGTCCAGCAGTCTTTCTGACGGGTCGGCTTCCATGCCGATGACGCTCCTGATTCTCATTTTTTCATCCCTTTTACACTACTCGTGACATCAGAGGCAGGCGCTCCAGCCAATCAGAGGGCGAGCAGTAGCCAATCAGCGTGCAGCTAGAAGTGGTGACGTGCTATCACGTGAACAGCACATTCCCCATTCAGTTAATGCATACACGCGATTACGACTTCAAATCAATATTTTGAAGATAATTTAACAGGGAGTTTTAATGATAACTCGGCCATTTCTTGTCTGAATTTAACAAAGTAAAAAGTTCTGCGATCCTCGTTTCATTCTGGTCCTGACCGGTACAAAGAACGACGAGAATGGTGCGATTCGAAAAAAAACGCGTACCAACTCGGTATACTATAAGCATACATTCTCTTCCACTCCTGACATGGGTTGTCAGGGAAGCTCTGACGCGCGTGCATTTGCACTACGTGCTCTTACAGACTTAGCCATTTTTAATGAAATCCTCTCTCATAAGGCGTTATATACATGCATTAACCTACTCAGGGGGGGGGGGGCATGCTTGGAGCGAATCCAGTAACGGTCGTTCTGCACCCAACTTAGCTGGGATGGTCCGTACCCGTCCGATCGATCCATGCTACACCATCCAAAGGATAGTCTCATATGAATTCGCCAGTGTATCAGTATATGCAACATGTGAAAGCTGGTTTGCTCAACTAATATTCTTCTCTTGATGTGCTGGTCCAGCGGAAAGATGTCTGGGTTGCTGATGCTAGGTGGAATCGCAGGATTGCAGTTTGATCCCCGACCAGGGAAATGATGAACAATAAAGTAAACTAACGGGTGCACACCGAAGGTGGTGGTAGCACAGAAATTGAAGGCATCGAGTTGCCGGTGCGCTAAGACCCTAAACATACCTACCTACCAAGCAAGCAAGCAATCTTTATGGACAAATCCAACACGTGGACATAAGACATACTCAACATTCTGTTGAATAGACAATATTCAACATTCTGTTGAATATTTTGATACTAATTTGACTGGGCATTGTACGAATTGTATGACCTTACTATTTAATCAACATTCAGTTCTTCTTCTTCTTCTTCTTTTCGATCGCTGGTGCCACACTTGGAGAGCCGTTCTCAAGATGAAATCTGTGGTTTTCTGCAGTTCTTCCACAGGCCCATACAGCTTTTCAAGAAAAGCGGTTGACAAAGGCCAGATCTCTTCTCTCAGCAGCTGATACGTACTGCAACTTTGAAGTATGTGCTATGTGGTCTGTTCTGCTTCTCCACAAGGACAAGTGGGCGATGTCGTAAGGTGGAACCGCCTGTACATGTGTTGGTTTAGTCTGTTATGTCCAGTTCTGAGACGAAAAATGGTCACTTGCGCTGGCCTCGAGAGATGATGGTAGGCATCTTCTGATTGAGGTGTTCTATAGAGTGACTTGATGATAGTCTTCATCTCTGTATGCGTAACCATGTTTTCTGTCTGATTTTCTTCTGCACCAACCTTTGCCATCTTGTCTGCTTCCTCATTTCCTTGGACTCCACAGTGTGAGGGGATCCACTGCAATGCTATCCGAAAGCATTTGATGGTTTGTAGTGCTTCTTCAAGTTGTGACAGCTTACCTTTGGTGATAGCCTCAAGGACGGAGCGGGCATCAGATAAAAAGACAATCTGTGCGATAGGGTCTGCTGTTCTGCTGATGGTATTAGCTGCATGGACCAGTGCTTCGACTTCAGCTCTGTAGGTTGTGCAGTGTTTGCCCGTCGGTATTGCAGCTGACTCATAGTGTCCGTTTGGATACTGTATGTGCAATCCGGCACCTCCGCTCCTAATTGCATCTTTGGCTGATCCATTTGTGTAGATCCTTATCCATGTCTCCTGAGAGTACATATCTTCCAGCATGGCTATGGTCAGGGCCTTCTTGCTCACATCACTGTGTTCATCTTTGGTTGTGAGATGAGGTACTGTGGTGCGAATAGCTATGCTCTCTAGTTTGTTTTCCCAGGGTGGAGGATCAAGGGTGTGGTTTGGGTCTTCTATTTGTGCTGGCAACATTTCTTGGTGTTTCCTTTGAAGTGCTTTTGCCTCTTTCACAAAACCTGATCTTTTAAGTCTTCCTGATGACAGCTGTGCTTGCCTGATCTTCATCAGGTGGTTGTTGAACGATTTGAACTTTGCAGTTTGGATCAGTGCTTTGCATTCCCTTCCTTTACTAAGTGGGGGGTGTGTGTGTGTGTGTGTGTGTGTGTGTGTGTGCGTGAATGCCTGCTGTCTGCTCCATTCCTTCTATTGGTGTTGATCTCATTCCACCAGTGATGATGCGCAGTGCCTGGTTTTGTACTCTGTCGAGGTTCTGTTTATGAGATTTAGCTGCTGTCATCCATGAGCTGGATCCATACTCAAGGTGTGGTCGTACGACACCTAGGTAGATGGTCTTGAGGATCCTTTCATTGGCACCCACTTTGTTCCTGCCAGCTTCCTCATGATGTTTAGCTTTCTTCTGGCCTTTGCCTCTGGTTCTTAGCTTTCTTCTGGCCTTTGCCTCTGCGTTCTGGATGTGCTCCTTCCATGTTAATCTTCTGTCATAGGTGACTCCCAGGTATGTCTGCTGGTCCTCGTACTCGAGTGGAGTACCGCCCAGTGTCAGATTGCCAACCTTGGTTTTGGTGGACAGTGAGAATAGCATTCCTGATGATTTTTCTTTGTTGATGGTAATACATCAGCGATTGGCCCAAGCTGTAATTCTGTCCAAGGCGAGCTGCATTCTGTACGTGGCAGTCGTTGTGTACTCCTCGGTGCACCAGAGTACGAGGTCATCTGCATAGAGGGCTGCTTGGATCCCATTGGGCAGCTCTGCTACAATATCATTAATGAAGAGTATAAACAGAGTTGGTGATAATACTCCACCTTGTGGTACCCCTTGTCTCAGCAATACATTCTGACCAGATTGTCCATCCACCAGCACCCTAGCTCTGCGATTGTGTAGGTATGACTTGGTCCATCGGAACATGTTGCCACCGATGCCTGTACGCCGGAGCTTCACGAGGAGGACATCTTTCCACACCTTGTCAAATGCCTTCTGCAGATCAATAAAGGCAGCTAGCATCACCTTCTTGGCTTGAAAAGTGTCCTCTATGACCTGTGCAAGATGTGTTCTTTGATCTTCTGTGCTCCTGTGTCTGCTGAAGCCAGCCTGCTCTGAAACTATAGTGTTCTCCGATCCCAGGTACCACTGCAACCGCTGGTTGATGATGCGCTCCATGGTCTTGCATATGCAGCTTGTAAGACTGATAGGATGGTAGCTCAGCACTTTCGTCTTGTTCTTCCCTTTTTTCAGAATAGGAATCATTCTGGCTTCCTTCCAGCACTGAGGAACCTCTCCATTGGTCCAACTGAGATTAAAGATATCTAGCAACTTGCGGAGAGATGCATTACCAAGGTGTTGGATCATTTCATTCGTAATGCCATCTGGCCCGGGAGATTTCTTCTTCTTCAATTGGCGGATAGACTTCTTCAGTTCTGCTAAACTAATGTCAACTTTCATCGTGAGTGTTGGTGTCTGTTCTTTCCTTTTGCTCTTTTCTAACCTCTTTTTGACGCATTCGTGGTATAGAAATGTTGCTTTCTTTTGCATATGCCTTCGCAAAGGCATCTGCAGCCATCTTTCCTGACAGTGTTTGTCCATCTTCTTCAAGAGTAATCTTCTCTTCCCCGATACCCTCATCATCCAGTGCTTTAGTCAGTCTCCATAGCTTTGTTGTGTCTCTCTCTAAATTAAACCCTGCCGTCTTTTCCCTCCAGCTTCTTCTTTTGGCATCCAGCTTGGTCTTTAGATACCTGGCTTTAGTTTGTTGTAGTGTGAAGTGGTTTTCATGACAGGGATCACCCTCTGCATCTTCTCTGGCCTTGTCTAGTTTATCATGTGCTGCTTGCAGTTCTGTTGTCCAGTAGGGGCGGTAGTTTTTCCTGAACCCTCGAGGAATCGCTTCGTTGGCTGCCTTGAGGATACTTGAATTAAATTCCTTGACCGCATTGTTGATGTTTCTCCCTTCTACTGCTATATTTTGGGTAAGCTCATTGGAACGAATGCCGGACAGACTCCAATTTGCCTTTTTGTAGTTCCACCTTGGATGTTGAGGTGAACTTGTTGAAATACTTCCAGAAAGAGAGAGGAGGACTGGGCGGTGGTCGCTTCCTCCTAACTGCGATCTGACCACTCTACTGAGGTTTCTGTGAATGTCTTCTGTAAAAAATGCCAAGTACGGATTTGTTGTCGAGTGCCACTGGCGCGAGTAGAAGGTAGGCTGATCTGTGGGATTGTTGACAAGTAAAAGGTGCTTTTCATCTTGCCATGCTTCAATGTCTTCTCCTCGTTTATCAAGTGTTCTGTATCCCCAGCTCTGAGACTGGCTATTAAAGTCTCCCGCAATGAGGAAGTGGCAGTCCGGGACCTGGATTGTGAGAGATTCTTGTCATTAGGGCAGTAATAATTGACAATGTGAATCACAGAGTTGCTGGTTGTTACCTTGATCTTGATATATTCTGCCTCTTCCATAAAGGTGTTGATCTGGCTGGCGTTCACGCTGTTTCGGACCAAGGTGATCACCCCACCTTTCTTTCTTCCTCTTCGATCACACCGGAAAATCTGGTAACCTCTGATCTTAAATGATTTTCCTTCTTGCAGGTGTGTCTCTTGGATGCAGCAGATATCAATGTTGTTTTCGTACAGGAACTGTTCGAGCTCTGATTTCTTGTTGGTAACCCCTTCTGCGTTCCAGTGCATGATGTTGATACTGGGGTTCTCTTTGGGTTTGGTCTTCTCTTTCGGTTGGCTAGTAGCTCTCCATCCTCGTCTCCCGGCTCCACAAGACGAGTTGATGGGACCTCCAGTAGCTGAGGGTGGGCTCCTTCGGGGCGTGGAGCCAGGCGCTGCACCTGCCTGGCGGATCCTCAGAGGGCGAGCACCATTTCGTTTGATTCGATCTCCAAGTGTCATTCATTTGCGTTGTGCATAATGCTCTGGTTAGCCCCTCCAAATGTCTGGATTGACACCCAGTAGGTTACACCCCTGCGCCACGTTGAGGCCGAGCATATAGTCTTAAACAGGGGAACATTCAGTTGAATATTTGAAACTGATTTGGCTGGGCGTTGTATGTCTTTACCATTATCAACTGTATCCTATAAAAGCTTCACAGGTGTCATAGTCAAAACGCTTAGTGAATGACGTCTCTAGCTTCATTATGAATATTGAATGGTCCGTCAAGTGTACAAATTTTAAGTTTCTACTTTTTAATCAACATTTTGTTGAATATTTTGAAATTAATTTAACCGGGCACTGTTATGGTGATAGGCAGCAAAAGCACCCAGTCAAATTAGTTTCACGATATTCAACACCTTGCCCGTATAGTTACCTTGAAATTTGAATTCTGAGAAGGCGTGAATCAAGGTATATAAATTGATTCCAACATGCCGAAAGAAATGACATAGCTTGGCTAGAAATGGATCCCTCCTTTGAAATTGTCATGACCAAATTTGAGCATTAAATGGCCAATACCATTTAGTAATGTGTGGTCCACCCAACATGGACCACTTGTAATAAGTGACCACATATTTTAGCAAGAGCAGTCAGATTGTTAGCTTTTCCCTCCCAGACGCATGTAGACCCAATAACAATGCACAGATTCTCTTATGGAACGAGGGTATAAGTTAACCAACCTGTCAATCAAGTGTTGACGTCATAATCAATTATGTCACAGCTAGGCTGATGTCACAGGTTAAAATACGTAATGAATGACGTAACTATGGTCATCAGGAACATTGAAATGTCTTTATGCTGTGTGAATTATATGTCATTACTATTTTATAAACATTCTGTTGAATGTTTTGAAACTAATTTGACTGTACTGCTGCTATAAGCAGCGACGGCATCTAGTCAAATTAGTTTTTAAATATTCAACAGCTCACCTCTATAGTTACCTTGGAAATGGGATTCTGGGAAGTCATGGTTGAAAGTATATAAATCACAATGACGACGGCTATGAATATAGGCATATCATCATCTCTTTTTGTAGTTTAGCCGCATCATGGTATAGCTGGTCAAACCGGCCCCTACAGTGATTTTGAGCAATATCAAATTGCATGCCATGAGGGGACAGTTTTGAGAATTTACCACTGCAATGACTCTGGAGACAGTCATTCCAGATTCAAGTGGCAAATCCCCAAAAACAATCCTCATTGGGCTGAAAATGGGCATTCAATATCTAAATATTTTAACATTCTTCACCAAATTTAGACAGTAAATGCTTAATATATTATGAGGACAATACCAGGTACTGTGTCTGTTTCATCTTTCCCTTATGAATTATAGCATTAAACACTAGGCTGAACATTCGAGAGTGTGTAAATTTCCATTGTTATGTCTGATAGGGCGTCGGGGCTAAAACTTTAATGTCGTGGACGCATTTTACTAGGCACTATAATAATGTGTGGTAATTTTAACAGGGAAACGTGCAAAATAATATTGTAAAGCGTTTGAAAGTAGACAAAATTCGCTTAAAATAATGTACGTTTGATATTCATTAGTAATTTATTGTCCTTAATCATTCACTGGGAAAGGATCCACACATGCAATTTTTTAGCACTATGGATAGACAACTGATGTTCCAAATTTTCAAGTCAAAACGGCTGTCAATAACATTGTAGCAGGTGGTTAGATTACAGAAATCAACAGAAATGGTATTATGTGCTAAGTTAGTAATGCCTGCAATGTGTTCGGCCCAAGAAGTGCACCCATATGGTTAAATAGATATCTGAGTATGCTAATGAAGTATTGAGTTAAAAAAAGTAATTTAATTCATTGTACACAATTTCATACCAGAAATTTGCTGAAATGTTAGCCAATTCACAGTCTTATCTGCCCTATTGTCTGTAGGTTATGCTCTGGCCCAGATTTTCACCCACATAGACTTGAGTTTGACTACGCTCGCTATAATTATTTCGAATTAAAAAGATTTCTAGATGAAGTAATTTCATAGTATGCAAATCCATACAAAAAACTGGTGAAATTTGTATCTGATTCATTCTTTCCGGTGCCCTACTATCTGTAATATATTCGGCCCCAGAATTTCAGACACATGCTTATAAGGCACTGGATACGCTAGTTATATTGCCAATTCAATAGAAATTCTGCAGTGAAGTAATTTTGCAGTATGCAATTCCATACCGAAAATTGGCTAAAATGGTATCAGATCTGCAGTTTTTAAAACAATACTGTCTGCAATAGGTCCGGCCCCAGAGGTTTACTCATATAGTTAGTTAGGGTTATGAATGCGCTAATTTGAAGTCCTGCTTTTAACATTTTCTACCAAGAAGCAATTTCATAGTACAAATTTCTGTATCGAAAATTGGCTCAAATTTTGGCTGATGCATGGTTTTCGGTGCCCTGATGTATGTAATATATTTGGTACCAGAATTTAATCATCAGAGACTTAGAGGGATTTGAATACACTAATTAAGACTAAAAGTGAATTAACAAAGAATCTACTGTGTAGTAATTTCATAGTACGTAATTCCATACTGAAAACTGGCAGTGGGTTGAACAATACCAATCTATTCGTTTAACCAGATTAAAACCTACACTAACTTGCACTACATACATTAGGAAAAATTATGACTGTATATAATACGACCCATACTTTTACTTTTCAGAACGGCGGAGTCCCTTCTGTTTAAAAAGCAATCTAACTAAAAAGTATAATTTAGCCTAAATTACTTTCAGCTGTAAACAATATGATATCACATCATAGCTGGCTATATTCATAATTAAAACAAATTCTACAATGAAATAATTCCGTAGTCCGCAATTCCATATCAAGAATTGGCTTAAATTTTGGCAGCTAGGTGATTTTAGTAGTATACTGTCTGCAATAGGTTTGGCCCCTATTCAGTTCAAAATTCATACATATGGTCAGATCGGTATATGAATACGCTAATGAAGTATCAAGCTTAAAATGTCTATCATGTCAAAGTAATTTCTTAGTACACAATTCCATGGCAAAAATTTGCTCAAGTTTTGGCAGATCCATGGTTATCGGTAGCCTACTTTCTGTAATAAGTTCAGAATTCAATATGTGTTATTATGTACTAGTGCTGTGCTAAATATTGCACGATTCTACCATCAAATAATATCATAGTTACCAAGTATGTCCATGTAGTTACTTATTCGCAATATGTCCCCATTGAAAGATAGTTGGTTCACATTAGCCACAATTGGACAGAGCTTGATATATCCTGGCATATCGCTTGCAATAGGTTCGGCTCCATAATTTCACCCATATGTTTAGATAGATATACATGTATATGAATGCGCTAATAGAGAATAGAGTTTAAACAATTTCTACCATGGAGTAAATTGGAAATACGCAAATTAGTCACAACTTACAGTTTTCAAATGCTAATAATTTACTATATTCAGTATCAGAATCTATGTACTCAGATATAATACCATCTAGAACTCACTAGATACTGCACGATTCTATCATCAAATATTTCGTGTAATAATGTGAAACTCTTTCTATATATCGTATAATTTAGCTCCTGATAGAATTTGAATTATCAAACAAAACCCCCAGACTTTATGTATATTGTCAACAAGATGGAGGGAAAGATGGACGGACTGTCCCAAAATATAATCTGCTTCTTCCTATGGCCCATAGCTAATCCTATCCAAGGCCTATATCATTGCAACTATCTTAAACATATGATGCTACCAAGAAACTATCATTATTACACTCACAACCACCATCAGCACTACATGGCATAGGTAAGAAACTGTAAATGAAAGTACGAACCTATGTGACATTGAATTTTAATATAACAAGATAACCACACTTCTCTCTGTCCTGCAAATATGTTGTCAATTTATCACATGTCTAATGGCTATGTCTTTATAGTACATTGACTTTAACTTGAAGCCCATGTCTTCCTATATTATATAGTGCCTGTACCAGTTCTACATGTATAATTTACTTTTTGTTCTATGGAAGGGTCCATGGTCTAGATATAGTCACTGTCTTTTGTGGACCACCTGTTGTGCTACTTCAAATTGTATATTATATATAAAAATGAATTTGAAACTCAACTTGAATTATAATAATCTCCGGTCACGCTATTTAGCATTGATGCCTTGCATCAATTGTGTACTTCTGTCCACTTATGCAGTTTCTGACCGCATGCATATGCCTAAATAGCCAGATCTTCTTCATCATGGTACTGTGCAATTCCTCTTCCTGTTTCTATCGGCGTTGTAGTATTGTCTTGTCTCGTCAAATCCAGTCTCTTGAATGCGTGTACCTCCTTATGGAGTAGAATCCTAAGTTCTAGAATCATCTGTACTCTTCTGTCGAACTTCTGCATAGTCAAGATTCAAGATTCAAGATTATTTATTTTCATATTTAGTCGTGATTATCAGAAATTATGACAGGCAGTCCACCAAAGGCAAGCTTATGAAGTGGTGGACTCCTAAGATTTAAACAAACATTAATTGCAAAATATAGGATAACATATATAATATGATGTAGCATAAACAGACATACATTACATGAGATTATATGAACATATATACATGTAGGATACAACAGTAAAACAGGACAAGTTGGGGTGTGTGGAGGTCGGGGGGGGGGGGGGGGAAGTGGAGTGGGGGTGGGGGAGCTCATCAATTATATATTACCATGTTATTATTATTATTATTATTATTATTATTATTATTATTATTACTACTACTACTACTACTACTACTACTACTACTACTACTACTACTACTACTACTACTACTACTACTACTACTACTACTCCTATATAGTTTTACATTTGAAGTTTTGTTCCGGTGAACAGGGGCCTTGTTATAGTTAGACCACAGCACAGCTCATAATAGAATTAATAATGCTAAAAGTTGGTACATTACATACATAAGGTTACATAAAATTGATTTCTGGTACAGGTCCTGTAAGGTCCTCTTCACCAGACTGCAGTTCTTCCTCATCTGTTCCCTTTCTTATATTTCTTCTGCTTCCGATTGATGCGTTGAAGTCATCGTACATGATGTCTTCTGTTCTCCAATATTTGTGTAGTCGGTTCTTAAAAGCATTCACAGATGGCGCAGAGACTATTTCTTCTGGGAGATTATTCCACAGTTTCACTATCCTTAATGTGAAGTAGTTCAGCCTTTTAGTCAGTCTGGTCAATTGTGGGTATACCTTTTTAGAATTTCTACTTTCACTACATCTTGTTGTCATCTCACTCCACATCTTGATGAAACCACTAAGATGCGTTGAAGTCATCATACATGGCGTCTTCTGTCCTCCAATATTTGTCTAGTCGGATCTTAAAAGCATTCACAGATGGCGCAGAGACTATTTCTTCTGGGAGATTATTCCACAGTTTCACTACCCTTAATGTGAAGTAGTTCTGCCTTTTAGTCAGTCTGCTCAATTGTGGGTATACCTTTTTAGAGGTTCTTCTTTCATTACATTTTGTTGTCATCTCACTCCATATCTTGATGAAATCATTAACTTATGTATCATATATCCCATTTATAATTGTGTAGAGCTCTATCATGTCTCCGCTCTTCCTCTTATAAGCTAAGGCGGGTAATTTCAGCTTCCTAAGTCTCTCCGGATAGGTTAGATTCCTGAATCCAGGTATCTGTTTCGTTGCCCTTCGTTGTACCCCCTCGATCATTTCAATATGCTTCATCTTACATGGTGTCCACAGAGAACTCATGTAGGCTGCTTCCAGATCAAGACTGTAAGTTAACATGTTAATTAGTGAGAAGTGTTCCACTGAACACACTGAGCACAATCGGATTGGAAGGTACTTTGGGAAGCAATGGGTGAGGTCAAGTTTGTGTGTTAGTGTCACTAACACTGAGATAACACCGAGACTTGACCTCGCCGTTCGTGTTAGTGTTAACACCAGATTTAGTGTTAACACCGTGTTAGCACCTGGTGTTAACACCAAATATTGTGTTAGTTTAGTGTTAATATCAACCCCTGCTTTTGCTTTCATTTTCACATACGTCATTAGCGAATAAAAGGGGAACAGATATTCAAATCAGCATAAAATAAGCTGAATTTACTTGATATAAATGAGTTATTAACTTACCTTTTCACTGGCAGATGAAAATTTAGTCATTTATAGCTATATCTAGCTTGGTGTTAACAGTAATCTCTAGAGGCTAATACCATGTTGAGGTGTTGGTGTTAGTGTTAGTGCTCGACTAGTAGTGTCGGAATTAAAATGATACCAGCTCCCTCAACCGGCCGCCATTTGGCAATCCGTGGCCCCCACCGCCCTCTCAATCCCTGGGGCATAGGTTGTTGAGACAGGTGATTGGTGTATGCCTCTAGATGGAGGCCCCAGGGTTGTTGAGACAGGTGGTTGGTGTATGCCTCTAGATGGAGGCCCCCAGTGATTGAGAGGGCGGTGGGGGCCACCACGGATCGCCGAACGGCAGCCAGTTGAGGGAGGTAGTATCATTTTAATTCCGAGACTGCTACTACCACACATAATAGGGTCTGAACGCCCATTTAGAGACAAGCCTCCACAGTGATATACACCACTTATCACCTTGTGATCAACCACACCAGAAGGGCCGGCCTCTCTCTCTCTCTCTCTCTCTCTCTCTCTCTCTCTCTCTCTCTCTCTCTTCACACCAGAAGGGCCGGCCTCTCTCTCTCTCTCTCTCTCTCTCTCTCTCTCTCTCTCTCTCTCTCTCTCTCTTCTGTGTAGTCTCAAACAAACACGCAGTCTCTGCCAGAGTCGCATCGGCATGATGGGACCACCCATAGTGTCTTCCATCTACCTTGACAAAGCTCAGCTGGTAGGATGCTAAAGTGATTAGCATTTGCACCATGGCATACTCTGGCATGTTCATATGTTGCGCAGAGAATCTGGTGCTGAGCAGGTGTCTCCAGCAGACAACCACGTCCTACTCTGACAGACAGACTCGAACTCTTCAAGTGGGTGGAAGTGGTCATAAATGTTTACCAGCAAGGGGTCGACCCAAGGATTGTACCGGTGGTCATCCCGGAAGTGGACAACAGTGGAGAGGGGAGTAACCGCTATATCAATGACTGCAGGAGGCCTATATAGTGGCAACCATGTTTGCCAGTCACCCCCAGGTCCAGTGCGGTACCACACTTCATTCTTCTCAAATATGAACTGTAGGTTTTTTGCCAGGGTCAATAGCAGACCATCATGGGTCATCGCCGGGGCACCGCTCAAATAGGGGTTGACCAGATGAAAGCTGAGGTCGTTATTTAGGGTATTGATGTCTGCCACCTCTGTATCTGAGAGCTCAATCAACGGCTCGAGGGTGTACTTCCTCTTCGGGAAATCACACCGAAACACGATCTTGTGGCCATCTATGTTACGACCCAGGCGCTCCTTCGACACATCCTTGAGGTCTGTGAGCCACTCCACCCCATCACCACCAATGGGGTGGAAGGAGAATGCCTTTGAGTTCGCTTCGTACTGTAGGGCGAATGACTTGCCATCGCTCTCTTCTACCTAGGCAGCATCAACTGCATACACATCTGCCAGGTCAGCAAGACCAGACGAGTGAGCAAATATGGGTTTCATAGCACACTATAGGAGGGGATTAAACAGGAGATATAACGATGCCGATTGTCTGACTGCTGCTCTCTCGTGGTGAGAATGTAATCTCACCCTCTCTAGAGGGGAGACGGGTGGTACAGTACCGTGTAGAATGGCTCCTATTCGAGGTACCCCAGTGGGGCACAACATACATACACGCCGATGTGCTACATCAACTTCCTGGCAGTGCTCACAGCAGCTCACTGGTAGAAGTCGGCCGGACGTGATAGAGTATATCCAAGGTGCCAACAGCAACCTATGGAAAGCTATCAGTCCTAGCCTGTTCACACCTGTAAATCACCTGTTTGACAGCCCCTCCATTAACATATATGCCAGCACGGATGGGATATCGGACACCCATTTAGAGTTTACACTCTTATTACTCATTGACCTGACGACAACATGATATCACACCAGGAATATCTGACCTTTGCCGAGAGGGTTGCCGCACAGATGCTTGCACAGCAACAGATCTGTCAACAAGAAGAAGAGCGACTACAGCGGGAGAGCTGGTATCCGCAGGCTGCCAGCATTACAAGGAGGTGAAGGAACAGTGAAGGTTCCCGATACTGGCAGACCCTCCTGGAGGAGTGTAAGCAGGACGCAGGAGTCTTGACAGACGACAATGAGCCAGATGTCTTCACATACGACGATGAGACAGATGTCTTCACATACGACGATGTCGCAGAGGAGGATGGGCCAGATGTCATACAGTGGGAAGACATCTGTCTCAACAACAGCAAGCTGGCATGGTTCGCCAGGCTCTCCAAAATTAACCCTTCTATGACTCATGAGCAGATTCTGCAGGTGATGCACCTTTAATCTCCACGTATACTATGGCAAAATCAGAGAGGCGAAGCAACCAGAACTGTACGAGGTACCATCCATGGCTGGCGACTCCAGCAGATAGATACCATCAGGCAGAATCTCGTCCATGAGGCAGAGAAGTACAGCAGAATGCGCAGGCGATATAAGACAGCCTACAACATCCTCGCGTGTACAACCACTGCTGTGGGTGTGATTGGAGGCAGTGCTGGTGTGGCAGCTGTGGCCACTCTCGCTACAGGGGTGGGTGCCATCGTCGCCATCCCGCTGGGTGGTGTGACACTAGCCGCCACTGTCTTGGCCACGGGCTTGGGGGTGGGTCAGCGGCAGATGACAAGCAGGCTGGAGAAGCATGCTAAGTACGAGACACTGGCACAGAGTATGCTATGGACTATCGACGAGTCTGTCAGCAAAGCTCTCGAGGATGGCCAGGTCACCCATGAAGAGTAACACCATATATTGAAGGTCCAAGCCCTGTACCGCACGGAGAAACCTAAAGTGCGACAGCATTACCTCAAAGGCTCCAGTGGGTGGGTTGATATGGAGGATCTAAAAAACGAGATGTTACGGCGAGGTCGCCTCGCCGGTCTTTGGAGTCGAGACAACTACAAATAGTGTGCTGCCTGTATGGTAGCTTTAAGAACACCAGTAGAGATGGCCTTCCCACTGAACCTCACAACAGTTATCCGGAGCCAACCGCCCCTCCTGGGTACACTCTTGACTGGCCTGAGAGGTCTACTGGATGATATACAAGAGCTAACACCATTCTTCATCACAGTGGATGGACGGTCCCGAACCAGCTTCTCCGTCAACCCATGACCGCTGACCAACTGCCCCATCACCATCAAAGATGCGAAGCAAGCTCAAACTTGGATGGCTGCTCCAAGCCTCTCATACTGGAATCAGCAGCTGAACTTTGCCGTGTGGTGTGCCACCCTGCTTCACTCCTATTCTGGTACTCCTGAAGCTGTGCTCATCGCCAACTGTCTCAGATTCCGTGTGTACTTCATGGTGCGACGAATCCTCCATGAGCTGGGTGCAAGCCTCCCTGATACAAACGACTTCGACTCACAGCTCAACAGTCATAGCGTCTGAGTGGCCAGCAGACTACAGAGAGAGTTCGGTGCTCACCCAGACTAACAGTGGCATGGTGGTGACAACAGCGGTCTAGTGGGTATGTACGGTGACCTGAGACGTGACTACTCAGGTTTCCCCTATCGAATGCCCCAACGAGCAGGCTGTCGGAAGACAGCGACATTCTCGTTCGATCCAGACGCCGACCCTGGAGTGCTGGTGCAAAATATGGACATCACTGGCTTGCGGCAGGACTATCCAGATGTGTGGAATTACTTTATCCCACACACCACCTCAGGCATCACACCAGCAGGGATCGTTCGGATCAACCAGTCCCTGTAAGCACTGTGCTACTGCCTCATTACGGCACAGACACTTCATAGATGGTATCAGCGGAGCAGAGGTCCAGGCCATGTTCATCAGTCTCGTTGAGGATATGATCATCGTGGCAGACCCCAGTAGTCTTATTGTTATGGTCCAGCAGGGGTTGCAGAAGGCCCATCGCAAACTTGACTTTGCTATTTCACCACACCTACGGTTGATTCTGAGCAACATGATCATGGACATCGAGGGCCTCCAAGTCACGGGCTGTAACAACATGATAGTTGAGGGGAGTTCCTCCGGTGTCCACTTCGGCTTCAACACTGACAACAATGCACCTACACGTAGTATGGGTCATACAGTCGTTCCGCCCCTGACACTGCAGCCAGTCAACATGGCAGCTCCAGGCGTTCCGACCATGACACTGCAGCCAGTCGACATGACACCACTTCCCATGGTAGCTCTATGAGTGTTGTCAGTTCTAGCTATCGTGGCGCTCGGGATCAGCCTACTTCGCCAAAAGCAAATCAGCTATAGGACTATCCTGACTCTCTACAGTAGCAGTGGTGACCACGGTGAGACACTGAACTAGCTTGGCATGCCCTACAGGCCCTATTCACTCTGCTAACATGCACATCCAAGGGCTGGATGGTTCTGCAGTGCATCCTTTTTCCACCTTGTAGTATCGCAGAGCCTTGTTCAGCTCTGAGTCCAGTGAGGCCATGGTGGTCTGCAACTGCTGGAACACATCTGACAGATACTCCTGATCCTTGTAGGAACCTTTAGCTCGCAGGAGCTGCTCGACGATACTCCCGCCCATGATAAGGTATTCGAGGAAGCAGATCTGTCCCATACCAAATCCTAGATAGAGCTTCACAGCTGTCAGCTCCTCTGTTAGCTCAGCACTGGAGAGTTGAGCGAGGTCATCTGGTGTCTTCTTCTTGTAGTCCTTCAACTCCCTCTGGAAGACCTCATAGTACTTTTCGCATAGTGTGAGCCCGGACATGTTTAAGATGTCTCAATAGATTAATATTCCTGAGTACCAACCCAGACACCTGGCAGATGTAGACTGGGAAGATCTTATTAGCTCTCTCGACAGGGGACGCAAACATTTAACCGCGTTGTATACTCAGTGCTTAAACAATGACGTCAACGGTACAGATCATGAAGCAACTGCCCGAGAGCCAGACGAGTCTTCAGAAGGTGGCGAACCTGCTGCGAACCAAGCAACAGAAGTTACTGACCAAAGCAGAACCTCTGGCAGTCCATGTCACCAGTAACGTGGCGGCGAATGTGGCCGTGGTGAAGATGACAGATGGAAATGAGGATCTTCCTGCCACCACTGCGGCTGTCCTCGCTAAGTGGTGAGTAGGGTGGCCGGGCACTGTCTCGGAATAACTCACCCCATCCCAAAGATCGCCCTCAGTGCTGCCTCCTACACTGTTGCCCCCAAATCATGGGCGAACATGTTACACTAATGGAGGCCGCGGCTCTAGGACTAGCAACGATTGCAATGGCTGAGATAATCGTCGCCTACGTTTAAAACCTATCAATAGTGAGAGATGGATCACAAGACCTCTACAGCATATGATGCATGGCGTGCCGGAGGTTGGTGTGTAGCCCATAGTCGAGCACGTGGCCAGTCCCCTGAGCACTGCTACCTATTCCCTTGGCTGACTGCGTGGTCCTCATATGCCCAACTATTTCACTGGGGCTATGACTAGTAGGTTTAAGCCGTCTGTATATAGCACTATGACTCAGTTACTCATAGACCTAGAAAGCAAAGAGCTAGGCGATCTTGCTCACTTGGGCGTGGCACGCCTCGGTTCAGAGGGCACTGTTGCCCCTATCTCCTTCCTAGACTTCGATGAGAAGGGAGATCCACGGGAGATCCAAGGTACCATCCCAGCCCGAGATCTCATCGGAAACACTGATACGGTAGGACAATCGGCCATTAACACAGCCAAGACTGTATACAAGGGGATTGGCATCAAGGAGAGGGCGACGATGCTCAGTATGCTCGGATTCGATGAGGATGGAGCTATCAAGGTTATCTCTGAGTTCTTTGCACAGGACCTGGTTAAGGATCTCCTGAAATCGCGGAGCTCATTCCGACAGGATGGAGAGAATCTCAAGAGAAGTACTCTCGGCCTGAGCAATATCACTGTCGATGGCAAAAAGGTGCTACAGCCAGCCTCCAGCTACCAGAGGTGAATAAGTCAGGGTTCTTTCATTTGCTGTTTAAGACCACAGGATAGTCATGGCTTCCCGTGCATGTATCATACAGCTACTGGATGTACTAGACACTGTGGGTGCTGACACAGGCCCTCTACGCTATCTTCTCAGCTGCTGCTGGGATGTCATGCTTGACGCCTCCATCGCATCCTTCACATCCACCACAGGTGCAGGATTCGCCATTCTGCAGGTGAAAGAGCTGGTGCAGGAAGTACTGCCGTTTAGTCTCCCAGATATAGACGAGGCTACCGCTGACCAAGCGCTAACCATGCTCTGCATGCATGTCTGTACCATTCGACAGTAGGCCAGCTGATGCTGGCCCGGTGGTGCTGATCATTGCCCATCAGGACACGGGAAAACATCTTGCTGCAGGCTCTCATGTCTGAACATCTACACTCTCATTACATCCTTCTGGTGTCTGATTCCGCCGCTGAGGCGGTTGACAGTAATGATCAATGGTACAATGGCCCAATCACCAAGACGCAGAACCTGCAAGCACTGATGGAGAAGCTGCTAGCTGCCCAACTGACAGAACCACTTGTTCTAGTTATCGATGACCCTGCAATGGACCATAAGACAGTCACCTACCTCAGCAACATCACCACGTGCATCTGATACACAAAGATAACTGTCTTCATCCTCTTTCAGAAGTACCCCCGCGAGATCTCACCAGACATCTGGCACAATGCCCAGTTGCTATACTTCAGCTGCAAGTGTGGACGTGCCCTGCTCGAGACCATATATGACAGCCTAACCTCAAGGAGACCAAAGGGGACTTTAGCGCAGGTGTACAGAGGGCAGCTGATCTGTACCGCATCATCTTCAGCAACAAAGAGACAGGTGAGCTGTCACACTTCAAGCCATCTCTGGAAAAGGTGCAGAAGTAGTATATACGGAGTCAAAATGATACCACCTCAAAATGATGCAGCTGTAGACCGACAATCGCCGATTATTAATCTACGCAGTGACGTAAGGCTCGGCGTAGATATGGGGCAAAAGTTATCTAGGTCATGGCCCATCTTGGTAGAAATGTTTCGAACAAAAGGTTATCTACGTCGCGACCCATCCCGGTAGAAATGTTATCGAACAAAAAGTTATTGGCCCTCTCTATGCAAGGCAGACCCTGGGGCAGCCGATCGGCGATCCGTGGCCCCCACAGCTATCTCAAGCCCTGGGGCAGCCGATCGGCGATCCGTGTACAACCACTCCCGCGAGTGTGATTGGAGGCAGTGCTGGTGTGGCAGCTGTGGCCACTCTCGCTACAGGGGTGGGTGCCATCGTCACCATCCCGCTGGGTGGTGTGACACTAGCCGCCACTGTCTTGGCCACGGGCTTGGGGGTGGGTCAGCGGCTGGAGAAGCATGCTAAGTATGAGACACTGGCACAGAGTATGCTATGGACTATCGACGAGTCTGTCAGCAAAGCTCTCGAGGATGACCAGGTCACCCATGAAGAGTAACACCATATATTGAAGGTCCAAGCCCTGTACCGCACGGAGAAACCTAAAGTGCGACAGCATTACCTCAAAGGCTCCAGTGGGTGGGTTGATATGGAGGAGCTAAAAAACGAGATGTTACGGTGAGGTCGCCTCACCGGTCTCTGGAGTCGAGATGACTACAAATATTGTGCTGCCTGTATGGTAGCTTTAAGAACACCAGTATAGATGGCCTTCCCACTGAACCTCACAACAGTTATCCGGAGCCAACCGCCCCTCCTGGGTACACTCTTGACTTGCGGGAGCGGTCTACTGGATGATATACAAGAGCTAACACCTTTCTTCATCACAGTGGATGGACGGTCCCGAACCAGCTTCTCCATCAACCCATGACCGCTGACCAACTGCCCCATCACCATCAAGGATGCGAAGCAAGCTCAAACTTGGATGGCTGATCCAAGCCTCTCATACTGGAATCAGCAGCTGAACTTTGCCGTGTGGTGTGCCACCCTGCTTCACTTCTATTCTGGTACTCCTGAAGCTGTGCTCATCGCCAACTGTCTCAGATTCCATGTGTACTTCACGGTGCAACGAATCCTCCATGATACATACGACTTCGACCCACAGCTCAACAATCATAGCGTCTCAGTGGCCAGCAGACTACAGAGAGAGTTCAGCGCTCACCCAGACTAACAGTGGCATGGTGGTGACAACAGTGGTCTAGTGGGTATGTACGGTGACCTGAGACGTGACTACTCAGGTTTCCCCTATCGAATGCCCCGACGAGCAGGCTGTCGGAAGACAGCGACATTCTCGTTCGATCCAGACGCCGACCCTGGAGCGCTGGTGCAAAATATGCACATCACTGGCTTGCGGCGGGACTATCCAGATGTGTGAAATTACTTTATCCCACACACCACCTCAGGCATCACACCAGCAGGGATTGTTCGGATCAACCAGTCCCTGGAAGCACTGTGCTACTGCCTCATTACGGCACAGACACTTCATAGATGGTATCAGCGGAGCAGAGGTCCAGGCCATGTTCATCAGTCTCGTTGAGGATATGATCATCGTGGCAGACCCCAGTAGTCTTATTGTTATGTTCCAGCAGGGGTTGCAGAAGGCCCGTCGCAAACTTGACTTTGCTATTTCACCACACCTACAGTTGATTCCGAGCAACATGATCATGGACATCGAGGGCCTCCAAGTCACGGGCTGTAACAACATGATAGTTGAGGGGAGTTCCTCCGGTGTCCACTTCGGCTTCAACACTGACATCAATGCACCTACGCGTAGTATGGGTCATACAGTCGTTCCGACCCTGACACTGCAGCCAGTCGACACGGCAGCTCCAGGCATTCCGACCATGACACTGCAGCCAGTCGACATGACACCACTTCCCATGGTAGCTCTATGAGTGTTGTCAGTTCTAGCTATCGTGGCTCTCAGGATCAGCCTACTCCGCCAAAAGCAAATCAGCTATACGCCTATCCTGACTCCCTACAGTAGCAGTGGGGACCACGGTGAGACACTGAACTAGCTTGGCATGCCCTACAGCCCCTATTCACGCTGCCAACATGCACATCCAAGGGCTGGAGGGTTCTGCAGTGTATCCTTTTTCCACCTTGTAGTATCGCAGAGCCTTGTTCAGCTCTGAGTCCGGTGAGACCATGGTGGTCTGCAACTGCCGGAACACATCTGACAGATACTCCTGATCCTTGTAGAAACCTTTAGCTCGCAGGAGCTGCTCGACGATACTCCCGCTCATGATAAGGTATTCGAGGAAGCAGATCTGTCCCTTACCAAATCCTAGATAGAGCTTCACAGCTGTCAGCTCCTCTGTTAGCTCAGCACCGGAGAGTTGAACGAGGTCATCTGGTGTCTTCTTCTTGTAGTCCTTCAACTCCCTCTGGAAGACCTCATAGTACTTCTCGCATAGTGTGAGCCCGGACATGTTTAAGATGTCTGAATAGATGAATATTCCTGAGTACCAACCCAGACACCTGGCAGATGCAGACTGGGAAGATCGTATTAGCTCTCTCGACAGGGGACGCAGACATTTAACCGCGTTGTATACTCAGTGCTTAAACAATGACGTCAATGGTACAGATCGTGAAGCAACTGCCAGAGAGCCAGGCGAGTCTTCAGAAGGTGGCGAACCTGCTGCAAACCAAGCAACAGAAGTTACTGACCAAAGCAGAACCTCTGGCAGTTCATGTCACCAGTAACGTGGCGGCGAATGTGGCCGTGGTGAAGATGACAGATGGAAATGAGGATCTTCCTGCCGCCACTGCGGCTGTCCTCGCTACAGTGGTGGGTAGGGTGGCCGGGCACTGTCTCGTAACAACTCACCCCATCCCAAAGATCGCCCTCAGTGCTGCCTCCTACACTGTTGCCCCCCAAATCATGGGCGAACATGTTACACTAATGGAGGCCGCGGCTCTAGGACTAGCAACGATTGCAATGGCTGAGATCATCGTCGCCTACGTTTAAAACCTCTGAATAGTGAGAGATGGATCACAAGACCTCTACAGCATATGAGGCATGGCATGCCGGAGGGTGGTGTGTAGCCCATAGTCGAGCACGTGGCCAGTCCCCTGAGCACTGCTACCTATTCCCTTGGCTGACTGCGTGGTCCTCATATGCCCAACTATTTCACTGGGGCTATGACTAGTAGGTTTAAGCCCTCTGTATATAGCACTATGACTCAGTTACTCACAGACCTAGAAAGCAAAGAGCTAGGCGATCTTGCTCACTTGGGCGTGGCACGCCTCGGTTCAGAGGGCACTGTTACCACTATCTCATTCCTAGACTTCGATGAGAAGGGAGACCCACGGGAGATCCAAGATACCATCCCAGCCCGAGATCTCGTCAGAAACACTGATACTGTAGGCCAATCGGCCATTAACACAGCCAAGACTGTATACAAGGGGATTGGCATCAAGGAGAGGGCGACGATGCTCGGTATGCTCGGATTCGATGAGGATTGAGCAATCAAGGTTATGTCTGTGTTCTTTGCACAGGACCTGGTTAAGGATCTCCTGAAATCGCGGAACTCATTCCGATAGGATGGAGAGAATCTCAAGAGAGGCACTCTCGGCCTGAGCAATATCACTGCCGATGGCAAAAAAGGTGCTACAGCCAGCCTCCAGCTACCAGAGGTGAATAAGTCAGGGTTCTTTCATTTGCCGTTTAAGACCACAGGATAGTCATGGCTTCCCGTGCATGTATCATACAGATACTGGATGTACTAGACACTGTGGGTGCTGACACAGGCCCTCTACGCTATCTTCTCAGCTGCTGCTGGGATGTCATGCTTGACGCCTCCATCGCATCCTTCACATCCACCGGAGGTGCAGGATTCGCCGTTCTGCAGGTGAAAGAGCTGGTGCAGGAAGTACTGCCGTTTAGTCTACCAGATATAGACGCGGCTACCGCTGACCAAGTACTAACCATGCTCCGCATGCATGTCTGTACCATTCGACAGTAGGCCAGCTGATGCTGGCCCGGTGGTGCTGATCATTGCCCATCAGGACACAGGAAAACATCTTGCTGCGGGCTCTCATGTCTGAACATCTACACTCTCATTACATCCTTCTGGTGTCTGATTCCGCCCCTGAGGCGGTTGACAGTAATGATCAATGGTACAATGGCCCAATCACCAAGACGCAGAACCTGCAAGCACTGATGGAGAAGCTGCTAGCAGCCCGACTGACAGAACCACTTGTTCTAGTTATTGATGACCCTGCAATGGAACAGAAGCCAGTCACCTACCTCAGCAACATCACCAGGTGCATCTGATACACAAAGATAACTGTCTTCATCCTCTTTCAGAAGTACCCCCGCGAGATCTCACCAGACATCTGGCACAATGCCCAGTTGCTATGCTTTAGCTGCAAGTGTGGACGTGCCCTGCTCGACACCATATATGACAGCCTAACCTCAAGGAGACCAAAAGGGGACTTTAGCGCAGGTGTACAGAGGGCAGCTGATCTGTACCACATCATCTTCAGCAACAAAGAGACAGGTGAGCTGTCACCCTTCAAGCCATCTCTGGAAAAGGTGCAGAAGTAGTATATCCGGAGTCAAAATGGTACCACCTCAAAATGATGTCGCTGTAGACCGACAATCGCCGATTATTAATCTACGCGGTGACGTAAGGCTCGGCATAGATATGGGGCAAAAGTTATCTACGTCGCGGCCCGTCTTGGTAGAAATGTTTTGAACAAAACGTTATCTACGTCGCGACCCGTCCCGGTAGAAATGTTATCGAACAAAAAGTTATCGGCCCTCTCTACGCAAGGCAGACCCTGTGGCAGACTATCGGCGATCCATGGCCCTACGGCTATCTCAAGCCCTGGGGCAGCCGATCAGCGATCCATGCCGCCGCCCCCCCCCCCCCCCACCCCCCCCCCCCCACCCACAGCTATCCACATCCCAGTAGAGTTGTTTTCGAGCAAAAGGTTATCTACATCGCCGGGCGTTCGGGTAGACGTAGAATTTGATCTCATTTCCGTGGGTGCGAATGGTGTGAATTTCCATTTAGAGATAAGCAACCATAGTGATATACCAGCTGATCGCCTTGGTCTGAACGTCCATTTAGAGACAAGAATACTCAGCGGTATACGAGCTGATCAAGCACGCATTACAGGGTCTGAACCTCCATTTAGAGACAAGCATACTCAGTGGTATAGCTTGTGATCAAGCATGCATTACAGGGTCTGAACGTCCATTTAGAGACAAGCATACTCAGTGGTATAGCTTGTGATCAAGCACACATAAAAGGTCTGAACGTCCATTTAGAGACAAGCATACTCAGTGGTATAGCTTGTGATCAAGCACGCATCACAGGGTCTGAATGTCAATTTAGAGAAAGACATATTCAGTGGTATATATACACCATGATTACTGTTGAACAGCTTCACGCTATGGCAAGGCAATTCGGGCTTAGAGGCTACTCTAAGGCCAAGAAAGCCAACCTGCTCCAGATGATCGGACAGGCCCATGCCAAGGAATTCATTGCACGACTGAGACGATCAGTGAAGATGGGACGGTTTCCAGCGACCACCAGAGATGCTCCTGAGAACTTCCACAAGAAAGCACAGTGGTGGCGTGAGCTTCATCAGTTGGATGAGGAGGTGACGGCTAGCTTACAAGCTAAAGCTGTAGTGACGCGGATGGCAGACCATCCAATGGAGCGCCTACCTGCCCTGCGCAGGATCACTAAGCGAGTGATGGGGAGGTCTGAACCCTTAGCCCAGAGCATGAGGCGAGAGGGTGAGCAGATTCTCAATGAGCGTCTGGGTGAGATGGAAGGTGAGGAGAGAGGAAGACGGACAGCTGGATGTTCTTCCAAGGCCTCAATGGAGACATTACAGGACAGATCATGGGTAAGATCCAGTCTGCAAATGAGAAAGCCTACTCAATGGGTCAGGTATGAGTCGAGAAACAGAGGTATACACATACACCATGTAGCGTGTGGGCACGGTGGCGAGCATTGGATCGAGGGGGCTCCCGTAGATGGTTATGATCCGACTACCAACACCGTTTACCAGTTCCATGGCTGTTTCTGGCATGGATGCCCTCAGCACCAGCAAGGTGAGGATGCCGAACAAAGATACCGCAAGACAGTCCTGAGAGAGGAGAAGCTGAGAGCATCTGGATGCACGCTTGTAGTACAGTGTGAGTGCTGTATAAAACGCTGTCCAAGCGCCCCTAAACGAGTTCGGACCGTGTCATACCCGCACTTCATCGTCTATAACTTTGAGGCACTCCTAGATGGTGCCAAGACTCATCCTACGGAGACTCTCATGATTGAGAGTACCCACATACCGATCTCTGTGTCAGTCGGCTGCTCCGTGTAAGGCTCCACCAGTGAGCCAACTCACCTCTGCAATCCTGACCCAGAAGCTCTGATCAAGGCTTTTATGGATGAGATTATCAGGCGAGCACACAGAACCCGTACAGATGTCAGGACACAGTTCATCCCTTTAGACCTTGACAAGCTCCCAAAACGACAGCAGCGACTGATTACCGAGTGGTGTGACCAAGTTCTGGTGCTAGGCTTCAACTCTGGCCGCTATGACCTAAACCTGATCAAGAAGCACTTTGTGGGTGAGCTGACCAAAAGTACTGGCACAGTGAAAGTCGCCAAGAAAGCGAACCAGACAATGTTCCTCATCACCCCCGAGCTTAGGTTTCTCGATGTCTTGCACTACCTTGGCCCAGGAGTCTCCTACGAGGCATGGATCAAAGCCTATGGGTGTACACAGCAAAAGAGCTGGTTCCAATATGAATGGTTCGACACACCTGAGAGGCTTAATTATCCCGGACTCCCGGACTACCCAGTGTGGTGGTCTAAGCTCAAGGATGGCTACCTCTTGAAGCTATTGGAGTGGAAACAGTGCAAACAGACATTCAGCGAGCAGGGAATGCGGACATTCGCCGACTGGCTGCAATACTACAACAACCTGGATGTCAGTCCATTCATCGAAGCCCTAGAGCAGATGCGGGAGTTCTACACAGAATGAGAAATAGACATCCTCAAAGATGCGGTGTCTCTCCCAGGAGTGTCACTGCAGTACCTCCTACGTGGAACTGCTCAGCACATGCCGGATGTTAGCCTCTACTCTCCAGGCAAGGGGGCCTACGAGATGCTGAAGGATGCGGTTGTTGGAGGGCCCAGCATCGTGTTCACCAGATACCATGAGGCAGGTGTGATACGCATCCGCCAGAGTGAGCATGTCTGCCAACGTCTACTCGGCTATGACGCAAATGCTCTGTACTTGTCTACGATGGCTAAAGAGATGCCATGTGGTACGATTTAAGAAGGATCTGCTGGCTGACCACTTGTTCGGTTTCGCTGAAGTGGACATAGAGGTTCCTAAGGCACTGTGGGCGAAGTTCGAGGAAATGCCACCTCTCTTCTACCACAGAGAGATTCCAGCTGAGGCAGTATCTGTTGAGATGCTCACATACCTAGAGAAAACAGGTAGGAAACGTCCCACAACCAGTAAACTAGTCGGCGCACTCTCTGCCAAGAGGAAGCTCTTGTATGCACCGTCACTCAAGTGGTACCTCGCCCATGGGCTAGAGATTACAGCTGTCTACCGGGCAATAGACTACAAGCCACAGAGACCCTTTGAATGGTTTGTGAACAATGTTACCGATGCTTGTCGTACAGGAGATGTTGACAAGAGCAAAGTGCTCTTGGCAGATCTGTTCAAGCTACTAGGCAACAGTGCTTACGGCAAGCTCATCGAGGCTCTAGAGCGTCACAGCAACACGACCTTCACCAACGATGAACGAACGGTGGATAGAGCCCTCCACAGTGCATGGTTCGAGGATCTCGAGGAGATCGGCGAGTCCTACGAGCTCCAGAGTCGCAAGGCCAAAACCACCATTCGTCGCCCCTTCCAGGTGTGGATAGCTGTATACGAGCTCGCGAAGCTGTGGATGCTGGAGTTCTACTATGACTTTCTGGATCACTATGTGCCTCGTGACAGATTCGAGTACCTCCAGATGGACACAGACTCTGCGTACATCGCAACAGCTGCCTCCAGCCTCGACGAAGTCAATCGCCCTGAGATGCCAGCAGAGTATGAGGCTCATAAGCGGGAGTGGCTAGCTTGGGACAAGTGGTCTGGATGGACTCCGGGACTGTTCAAGCTGAAATGCTCAGCCAAAGGTATGTCTAAGCGTCAGAACGATGTCTCTTGGCAGAGGTTCTTCAGTGCCCTAAACGTTAGCGTGGACAGAGATGCAAACCAAGGCCTGCGCATGCGGTGACGATTGAACAGGAAAAACTCAGTCTCTCAGCCTACTATGATAAGTGGCATGTGTTGCCAGATGGTGGCCATACCGAGCCAATCGAGTACCATATCCCTCAGGCTTAGACACTTGGCGACGGTGGCAGCTGTGTGTCTGGAGGGACCACCTGAAGCTCCTCCCGAACAAACGGACGTTTGGGACAGATCTCTGAGCGTGCCAGATAGTACAGCGTGGGCTGCCCCTCCGTCTCGACATACCTGTCAAGTGTGTGGACATCTAGCGACCAGTTAGGATCTGTTGCACGTCGTCGCCCACCTTCCAACTCACCAGGTTCATACAGGTACCGAACCAGAGCATAAGATGGAAGGCACACCTGTTCCTTGTCTGCTCCTCTGGAAGGTTGGGCAACAGAGGATCGTTGGATAGCCTCTACTGGCTTCTTACCAGTTAACTGAGTTACCTCAGTATTGGATCGCCCTACCACCATGGGCAAACCTTTCACCCACACCCTGGACCGCTCTCCAGCATGTGCCATCTCCTGGGAATATTGGTGTGCAAACAGTCTTTCTGCTAGTGTCCGATCCCCCCACTCGACGATTGCCTGGGCACGGTGGTGACCAACTTCACCTCGTCTAATCACCACACCATGTTTCCCCATGAGGGCCGCAGTCTCGCCTCTGAACTCCTTACCCTCATCCACCTGCAACAATTCTGGCCGCTGGAGGGGATTTTCCGGATCCTCGTAGACACCCTGGAAGGCCTGGGCCACCTGGCCAGCTGACTTGTCTGTGAGCGGTGCTGCAGCCTTGTACCTGCTGGCGACATCGACGATGGTGAGGGCATACTTGTAGGTCTTACGACCAACCGAGTCGTGTGGAAGGAATAGAACATCTGCCTGGTGAACTCTATTCGGGACAGTTTCATCGAAATGGGCATGCCTGATGTGCCGTGGACGAGGTCTGTATATCTGCCACATCGACTGGCGGCTGAGCCACTGGGTAACTGTCTCCAATGTGAAGTTGTAGCTCTTGCGACGTACAGCCTCGAGTAGTTGGTTGGGCTCATGGTAATATCCACCAGGCTGATAGTAGAGTTCCTCAAGAAAGATGGTTCCCCCGGATTCCATCACTGACGGTTTTCAAAAGGAAAATTGAAATTTTCGTGAATGAATTTAAGGGTTAATGAAATATGAGGGCCTGTCTCGATAACATTCTAATTATCAGGTTTGATCAGGACACTGAGTTAATATTTAGAGTTATATTACATAGAGTCATAGATAATATTCTAATCTTAATAGAGGCTCAGGATATTCTCATTGTAGAATTAACCCTTTAATGGCCAAATTTGATCATGAAAATCAAAATATTTGCTTCTTGAATGTTATTTTACAGGCCAAGAGATGCCTTTTTTTCTTTAAATTTACCACTGGAATTACTAGCTTGGTTATCGAGCCAGTCATTCCGGTGGTAAATTTTGAAAAATAGATGCCTCTTGTCCTGCAAATGGTCATTTGTGTTATTCGTCCAGACCATTGCAGACACCCGGTTTGGCTGGCATGACAATTAAAGGGTTAAAATTATCAACATTAACCCTTTAACCCGAGAAATTTAAATTTTCTGATAGAAAACGTTGATTTGTAGACCAAGAGAAGACTATTTTTGAAAATTTACCACTGGAATGACTGGCTCGGGTATCGAGCCGTTCATTCGTTGTAAATTGTCAAATATAGTCTTCTCTTGGTCAGCATATCGACAGTTCTCAATGCCACTGCAGAAGCCATTTCTGACCGATATGAGTGTTAAAGAGTTAATTAATTTATTGTAAGTTATTAAAATTTCAAGTCATTACGAGTAGATCTAAACAATGTGAGCTGAATAAAACATTGAAATCTGAGAAGTACATATACCATGTGTACAATACAAGAGCAATCAGAGATATCAGACCTTCATCCTCACACTTTTCTTATTTCCCAGATTCTTTTCGGTTCAAACTCAAAGTTCCGGAATCCTATGTATGGTGTTAAAATGTGAGCCAAATCGGACCAGTAGTCTGAGATTTGAGATATCCATAGATCTAGAATTGTATCCAATCAGGATACAGGTTCTTTTATCTGAATCACTCCAAAATCTGGAAATCCTCATACATGGCTAGATTTAGTACTGGCATGACTCGTATTGACTTAAATTTTTCAGAACTTATAATAAATTAAATTATGTTAATGTAGAGGGTTTTAATAGTGTTTTGACTATGATTGATGGTACATTTGTAAGAGAGACCAGTTAGTTTTCCTTATTTCTATTATATTTATATACATTAGACACTGGAAAGAGTTTCTGCCTCTTTGCAACTCGCCTACTGAACAGTTCTGGAACAATTGCATTTCTCCTTCGATCAATACTCACCATTCTGTTCCTTCTGATATACAGCTGGCCTTGGCAGCGGCTCTAGGATTATAGACTTAGAAAGCTTTACCGACTCCTGGGAACCGGGTACTCGGCTCCCAACTGCTGAGTACCCGTTTACCATAGAGCTCATTCTTGTTTGCATAGCAACAAGAGCTATACATGCTTTCTGCAGGGAGAGGATTTTAGTGTCTTTTGTTAAAGAAATCTAAGTCTTTATCTGTAAAGTGATAGTTTGTGCGTTCTTGAAGGATTTAACTGGATACGATGGAGAATACCACCGATGATAACCAGGTTGTATCATTCCTTATTATCCATAGTTAAAAGACTTAGGTCTCTAAATTTCGCTGTGTCGCATGTCCCAATTTCTGACCCCAAAGAATCTGGCACGTGTGCTAACAACGATATATGCCAGACGATCGCCTTCTTTAAACCCCAACAGGCGATCGGCAGAT
>JAVVLW010003407.1:0-46000 GCA_034401795.1 Chaetoderma sp. LZ-2023a | reverse complement strand
TCAGTAACGATTGCAACGAATCAGAATGCACATGTATTTGCGCGTCGTCTATCAGATTCAAGTAGCAGATCAGTCTGTAATACACTTTTGACCCTTACAGACTCAAAATTTTTCACAAATTTCTTTGCGTATTAGACATTCTTGTTTCAAAGATTTCCGTACCTCTTGAGAAACTCATTTGTAGTGAAAATAATCAAACCTGCGAAATTTTTCAATTTTATTTATTTGCTAATTGATAATTTCAAAATTCAGCGTATCATACGCAAATATAAATTGTTAAAATCTTATACTTAGGCTTCAATTGTAGCACTAAACTTCTTCTAAATATGTTTGAGCACTCTAGCGTTATCTAGCAGACGTACAGTGTTCACTTTTTAAATTGCTACTTCCGGAATTTTCGTTCCCTTCTTCGACGGTACCTGAAAAAAAACCCACACAAATTTTATATAAGTTAAATTAGATCGGACCTCGTAGTAGGCACCATATTATTTTATTTTGTTACTTATATACGCATATAGAATATTCATTCGTAGCGGATAGTAGTTATTGTTAGGCTTATTAGGAATACCATAGAAATACTATAGCGGTCATTTTCGTCCCTACCGCGGTCATTTTAGCTCGCGGTCATTATGGACTGAGATCCATTCAAATGGTCAAGAATAATCACAGATACATGCTTCAAAAATGAAAATACCAGTAGAATCATCTCAAAACAAATAAAAAGATGATGCAATCACAAGTTGCTGGCACAAGAGCAATCAAATGTATATCTCTTGAACTGAATAAACCAAAAGCATTATATGCATATATTTTATCAAAACATTCAAATGGGCCAGCAATGTTTGGACATCAATCTCAGGTATATGGCTGTGCATGTGAATGTAAGACACGCTCCAAATAGCAGCATGCAGGTTCAATTAATGATGTTTTATTTACTGTCTAAATAAGCAGAGTGGCACAGTGGAAGGCGTGCTGGGCACATAACCCAGAGGTCTGTGGATCGAAACCACGCTCTGCTAAGTTGAAATTATAACATTACAACCCACATTCAAATGGTCAAGAATAATCACAGATACATGCTTCAAAAATGAAAATACCAGTAGAATCATCTCAAAACAAATAAAAAGATGATGCAATCACAAGTTGCTGGCACAAGAGCAATCAAATGTACATCTCTTGAACTGAATAAACCAAAAGCATTATATGCATATATTTTATCAAAACATTCAAATGGGCCAGCAATGTTTGGACATCAATCTCAGGTATATGGCTGTGCATGTGAATGTAAGACACGCTCCAAATAGGAGCATGCAGGTTCAATTAATGATGTTTTATTTACTGTCTAAATAAGCAGAGTGGCACAGTGGAAGGCGTGCTGGGCACATAACCCAAAGGTCTGTGGATCGAAACCATGCTCTGCTAAGTTGAAATTATAACATTACAACCCACATTCAAATGGTCAAGAATAATCACAGATACATGCTTCAAAAATGAAAATACCAGTAGAATCATCTCAAAACAAATAAAAAGATGATGCAATCACAAGTTGCTGGCACAAGAGCAATCAAATGTACATCTCTTGAACTGAATAAACCAAAAGCATTATATGCATATATTTTATCAAAACATTCAAATGGGCCAGCAATGTTTGGACATCAATCTCAGGTATATGGCTGTGCATGTGAATGTAAGACGCGCTCCAAATAGGAGCATGCAGGTTCAATTAATGATGTTTTATTTTCTCTCTAAATAAGCAGAGTGTCGCAGAGGAAGGATGCTGGGCCCATAACCCAGAGGTCCGTGGATCGAAACCATGCTCTGCTAAGTTGGAATTATAACATTACAACCCACATTCAAATGGTCAAGAATAATCACAGATACATGCTTCAAAAATGAAAATACCAGTAGAATCATCTCAAAACAAATAAAAAGATGATGCAATCACAAGTTGCTGGCACAAGAGGAATCAAATGTACATCTCTTGAACTGAATAAACCAAAAGCATTATATGCATATATTTTATCAAAACATTCAAATGGGCCAGCAATGTTTGGACGTCAATCTCAGGTATATGGCTGTGCATGTGAATGTAAGACGCGCTCCAAATAGGAGCATGCAGGTTCAATTAATGATGTTTTATTTTCTCTATAATTAAGCAGAGTGGCACAGTGGAAGCGTGCTGGGCCCATAACCCAGAGGTCCGTGGATCAAAACCACGCTCTGCTAAGTTGAAATTATAACATTACAACCCACATTCAAAGGTGTATGACGAAAATGACCGCCAGCTAAAATGACCGCGCCCGGGACAAGAATGACCGCTATTATGGCGATAATGACCGCCACTGCGAATTTATATTTTGTCTTCTATTACCCGGGGGGTGTGTGTGGTGGTGGTGGTTCCGGGTTTTGCTGCTCCTATAGTGTATCCCCCATAGCGCCCCCCATGAGGTTTTTCACCCTTCAGCACCCCCACCCCACACCCACCCACCCCCACCCTGTCCAAATACCTTCATACGCCACTGAAATGGGAGTTTGTAACCAACGGTAATAATATGATAAACCCATCTGATGTCAACGCAAGAGCCATTTAAAGGTGCATATTCACAGCAAATGCCTGACAATTAAATTGTTACAATTGTAGACTTTTAAAGGCCCAAATCGTGTGCCTAGATGCCTAAACGAAACAAATCTTAACATATGATAGTTTTATTCCGTGTAAATTATGATACTTTTTAGCTGTGAATTTGAAATAGGGACTCGTGTCTCTAATTAAATTTTTGCACCTTAAAAAAATTATATTAATTTATACTTGACGAAATCATATGTTAAGATTTTTTCGTTTCTTTACGTCTAAGCCCACAGTTTAAGCCTCCAAAACTACACAATTTTATTTGCAGGCATTCTGCTGTGAATATACACCTTTAAAAATTATACAAAGCCAAGTACAGAGTGTGTGCGTGATATAGACATAAGCGGTCAGCGTTGCAGATCATCACCAGGGGGAGGGATGTTTATAATACTATTACATGAAAGCACCGAGTTATAAATTTTGATATAAATATATTTTGAATTGTAAGCTCAACGAAACAGCTGAATGATAATTAACCCTTCACATGTCACATGACCAACGGAGGTATCTTAAGGCAATAGAAAAATCTTTTACAAGTGAGGAAAAATTTATTTTAGAACAATCCCCCTGTTAAAGTTGCATATTCACACTAAACTGCTTTAAAATAAATTTATAAAAATTGTAGACTTTTAGAGGATTAAATTGTGTGCCTATATGAATGAAACAAGATAAATCTTAACATATGTACGGTGATTTCATATAATCTTTTTGATTTGCGAAATTGAATTAGAGAGACGCGTACATATTTCGAGACACGAGAGTTGCCAGCAGTAACAAATACCACCACATTGCATAATACTCTTAATAGCAGTAATGCGATATAACCGCCATTGAAGCGAAGAGAATTATCATCCGGGTTACCCGTGATTGTTCAAATTGATTTAATAATGGTAACAATCATGATAACAACAAAGACGTCTGAACATGTCTCTGGATAAGGTGACATGAAGAAATCCCGCGAAAACATGCTGCAATAAACACCTGTAATCTAGCTATCTATCCAGGTGAGACGCCGAATAATAGAGATACACAATATAGCTTGCGTGTCTGCGGAAGACATTGTTTGCCATCTAAGTTTAATTCCACCGAGGCGTGTTTGCAGCTAGTGTTATGTAACTCTATGATCAAAGCCAATGTTAAAGATCTCCCATTAAATAGAAACATGTTTGCACGAGATATGAGATGGTTGTTGATTTTTGTTCAATTTACCTATCATGCAATACTAACCAGCGTGTATGAATCGTTGTAGTAATTGGACGCCATATTCTTTGCATCTATTGTCTGTAAAAGTCAGGAATTTTCAAAGAAGTAGGCCTATATCTGTCTTGCTATATAGTGTTCTTGCTGTATGATGGCGCAACGAGCCGTGTAACATGTTTTCGATGATCAGAAATGTAATCTTATTTATGATTCATATTGATGTATTAAATATTGTTGATTATTTTAAAACTAATCTGACTGTCATCGGCAGCCGGGACAGCAGTAGGTTCCAGCGAAATGGATTTCAAATTTTTATCTGTCTGTATATATATATGGGCAATATTATTTCAATAAACTCATGCATAAGAAATATATGGTGTAGGTGTAACATGTTTTCACGGTCAAAATTTAGGATAAAAAAACAACCATTTATTTAACAGGTAATATGTGGCGAATATTTTGAACAAAATTTGACTAGGACTGGCAGACTGACAGCAGACTGACAGCAATATGTTCCAGTGAAATATGTTTCAAAATATTCAGCATTGTGTATTTCAATCCTTCGCGGAAAGTACTTCATACTTATGCATACATGTTAGCTCCAATCTCACGCTGAAAGCAGTTGCTGTCAGCATTAATTGGTTTAGGGATTTTTTTATATGAAGAAATTGTACAACTTTAGCCATTTTGGCGTTAAAATCACAGCGGCATTTGTAGGAGTGTATGCATTGTTATCTCGCCCACCCAGTCCCCCTGCTTGCATAACATGTACGCTAATTGCAGGAAGCCATTAAAATGGTAGCGTATGTCCGCCTGAATACACATCTAAGACTAGACATATAATAAAACACAATGATGATCCTCTGTCCAATGAACTATCAGTAACGATTGCAACGAATCAGAATGCACATGTATTTGCGCGTCGTCTATCAGATTCAAGTAGCAGATCAGTCTGTAATAAACTTTTGACCCTTACAGACGCAAACTTACTAGACTCAAAATTATCGAAGAATTTTCACAAATTTCTTTGCGTGTATCAGATTCAGGTAGCAGATCAGTCTGTAATACACTTTTGACCCTTACAGACTCAAAATTTTTCACAAATTTCTTTGCGTATTAGACATTCTTGTTTCAAAGATTTCCGTACCTCTTGAGAAACTCATTTGTAGTGAAAATAATCAAACTTGCGAAATTTTTCAATTTTATTTATTTGCTAATTGATAATTTCAAAATTCAGCGTATCATACGCAAATATAAATTGTTAAAATCTTATACTTAGGCTTCAATTGTAGCACTAAACTTCTTCTAAATATGTTTGAGCACTCTAGCGTTATCTAGCAGACGTACAGTGTTCACTTTTTAAATTGCTACTTCCGGAATTTTCGTTCCCTTCTTCGACGGTACCTGAAAAAAAAACCACACAAATTTTATATAAGTTAAATTAGATCGGACCTCGTAGTAGGCACCATATTATTTTATTTTGTAACTTATATACGCATATAGAATATTCATTCGTAGCGGATAGTAGTTATTGTTAGGCTTATTAGGAATACCATAGAAATACTATAGCGGTCATTTTCGTCCCTACCGCGGTCATTTTAGCTCGCGGTCATTATGGACTGAGATCCATTCAAATGGTCAAGAATAATCACAGATACATGCTTCAAAAATGAAAATACCAGTAGAATCATCTCAAAACAAATAAAAAGATAATGCAATCACAAATTGCTGGCACAAGAGCAATCAAATGTACATCTCTTGAACTGAATAAACCAAAAGCATTATATGCATATATTTTATCAAAACATTCAAATGGGCCAGCAATGTTTGGACATCAATCTCAGGTATATGGCTGTGCATGTGAATGTAAGACGCGCTCCAAATAGGAGCATGCAGGTTCAATTAATGATGTTTTATTTTCTCTCTAAATAAGCAGAGTGGCGCAGTGGAAGCGTGCTGGGCCCATAACCCAGAGGTCCGTGGATCGAAACCACGCTCTGCTAAGTTGAAATTATAACATTACAACCCACATTCAAATGGTCAAGAATAATCACAGATACATGCTTCAAAAATGAAAATACCAGTAGAATCATCTCAAAACAAATAAAAAGATGATGCAATCACAAATTGCTGGCACAAGAGCAATCAAATATACATCTCTTGAACTGAATAAACCAAAAGCATTATATGCATATATTTTATCAAAACATTCAAATGGGCCAGCAATGTTTGGACATCAATCTCAGGTATATGGCTGTGCATGTGAATGTAAGACGCGCTCCAAATAGGAGCATGCAGGTTCAATTAATGATGTTTTATTTTCTCTCTAAATAAGCAGAGTGGCGCAGTGGAAGCGTGCTGGGCCCATAACCCAGAGGTCTGTGGATCGAAAACACACTCTGCTAAATTTAAATTATAACATTACAACCCACATTCAAATGGTCAAGAATAATCACAGATACATGCTTCAAAAATGAAAATACCAGTAGAATCATCTCAAAACAAATAAAAAGATGATGCAATCACAAATTGCTGGCACAAGAGCAATCAAATGTACATCTCTTGAACTGAATAAACCAAAAGCATTATATGCATATATTTTATCAAAACATTCAAATGGGCCAGCAATGTTTGGACATCAATCTCAGGTATATGGCTGTGCATGTGAATGTAAGACGCGCTCCAAATAGGAGCATGCAGGTTCAATTAATGATGTTTTATTTTCTCTCTAAATAAGCAGAGTGGCGCAGTGGAAGCGTGCTGGGCCCATAACACAGAGGTCCGTGGATCGAAACCACGCTCTGCTAAGTTGAAATTATAACATTACAACCCACATTCAAATGGTCAAGAATAATCACAGATACATGCTTCAAAAATGAAAATACCAGTAGAATCATCTCAAAACAAATAAAAAGATGATGCAATCACAAATTGCTGGCACAAGAGCAATCAAATGTACATCTCTTGAACTGAATAAACCAAAAGCATTATATGCATATATTTTATCAAAACATTCAAATGGGCCAGCAATGTTTGGACATCAATCTCAGGTATATGGCTGTGCATGTGAATGTAAGACGCGCTCCAAATAGGAGCATGCAGGTTCAATTAATGATGTTTTATTTTCTTTCTAAATAAGCAGAGTGGCGCAGTGGAAGCGTGCTGTGCCCAAAACCCAGAGGTCCGTGGATCGAAACCACGCTCTGCTAAGTTGAAATTATAACATTACAACCCACATTCAAATGGTCAAGAATAATCACAGATACATGCTTCAAAAATGAAAATACCAGTAGAATCATCTCAAAACAAATAAAAAGATGATGCAATCACAAATTGCTGGCACAAGAGCAATCAAATGTACATCTCTTGAACTGAATAAACCAAATCATTATATGCATATATTTTATCAAAACATTCAAATGGGCCAGCAATGTTTGGACATCAATCTCAGGTATATGGCTGTGCATGTGAATGTAAGACGCGCTCCAAATAGGAGCATGCAGGTTCAATTAATGATGTTTTATTTTCTCTCTTAATAAGCAGAGTGGCGCAGTGGAAGCGTGCTGGGCCCATAACCCAGAGGTCCGTGGATCGAAACCACGCTCTGCTAAGTTGAAATGATAACATTACAACCCACATTCAAATGGTCAAGAATAATCACAGATACATGCTTCAAAAATGAAAATACCAGTAGAATCATCTCAAAACAAATAAAAAGATGATGCAATCACAAATTGCTGGCACAAGAGCAATCAAATGTACATCTCTTGAACTGAATAAACCAAAAGCATTATATGCATATATTTTATCAAAACATTCAAATGGGCCAGCAATGTTTGGACATCAATCTCAGGTATATGGCTGTGCATGTGAATGTAAGACGCGCTCCAAATAGGAGCATGCAGGTTCAATTAATGATGTTTTATATTCTCTCTAAATAAGCAGAGTGGCGCAGTGGAAGCGTGCTGGGCCCATAACCCAGAGGTCCGTGGATTGAAACCACGCTCTGCTAAGTTGAAATTATAACATTACAACCCACATTCAAATGGTCAAGAATAATCACAGATACATGCTTCAAAAATGAAAATACCAGTAGAATCATCTCAAAACAAATAAAAAGATGATGCAATCACAAATTGCTGGCACAAGAGCAATCAAATATACATCTCTTGAACTGAATAAACCAAAAGCATTATATGCATATATTTTATCAAAACATTCAAATGGGCCAGCAATGTTTGGACATCAATCTCAGGTATATGGCTGTGCATGTGAATGTAAGACGCGCTCCAAATAGGAGCATGCAGGTTCAATTAATGATGTTTTATTTTCTCTCTAAATAAGCAGAGTGGCGCAGTGGAAGCGTGCTGGGCCCATAACCCAGAGGTCTGTGGATCGAAAACACACTCTGCTAAATTTAAATTATAACATTACAACCCACATTCAAATGGTCAAGAATAATCACAGATACATGCTTCAAAAATGAAAATACCAGTAGAATCATCTCAAAACAAATAAAAAGATGATGCAATCACAAATTGCTGGCACAAGAGCAATCAAATGTACATCTCTTGAACTGAATAAACCAAAAGCATTATATGCATATATTTTATCAAAACATTCAAATGGGCCAGCAATGTTTGGACATCAATCTCAGGTATATGGCTGTGCATGTGAATGTAAGACGCGCTCCAAATAGGAGCATGCAGGTTCAATTAATGATGTTTTATTTTCTCTCTAAATAAGCAGAGTGGCGCAGTGGAAGCGTGCTGGGCCCATAACACAGAGGTCCGTGGATCGAAACCACGCTCTGCTAAGTTGAAATTATAACATTACAACCCACATTCAAATGGTCAAGAATAATCACAGATACATGCTTCAAAAATGAAAATACCAGTAGAATCATCTCAAAACAAATAAAAAGATGATGCAATCACAAATTGCTGGCACAAGAGCAATCAAATGTACATCTCTTGAACTGAATAAACCAAATCATTATATGCATATATTTTATCAAAACATTCAAATGGGCCAGCAATGTTTGGACATCAATCTCAGGTATATGGCTGTGCATGTGAATGTAAGACGCGCTCCAAATAGGAGCATGCAGGTTCAATTAATGATGTTTTATTTTCTCTCTTAATAAGCAGAGTGGCGCAGTGGAAGCGTGCTGGGCCCATAACCCAGAGGTCCGTGGATCGAAACCACGCTCTGCTAAGTTGAAATGATAACATTACAACCCACATTCAAATGGTCAAGAATAATCACAGATACATGCTTCAAAAATGAAAATACCAGTAGAATCATCTCAAAACAAATAAAAAGATGATGCAATCACAAATTGCTGGCACAAGAGCAATCAAATGTACATCTCTTGAACTGAATAAACCAAAAGCATTATATGCATATATTTTATCAAAACATTCAAATGGGCCAGCAATGTTTGGACATCAATCTCAGGTATATGGCTGTGCATGTGAATGTAAGACGCGCTCCAAATAGGAGCATGCAGGTTCAATTAATGATGTTTTATATTCTCTCTAAATAAGCAGAGTGGCGCAGTGGAAGCGTGCTGGGCCCATAACCCAGAGGTCCGTGGATTGAAACCACGCTCTGCTAAGTTGAAATTATAACATTACAACCCACATTCAAATGGTCAAGAATAATCACAGATACATGCTTCAAAAATGAAAATACCAGTAGAATCATCTCAAAACAAATAAAAAGATGATGCAATCACAAATTGCTGGCACAAGAGCAATCAAATATACATCTCTTGAACTGAATAAACCAAAAGCATTATATGCATATATTTTATCAAAACATTCAAATGGGCCAGCAATGTTTGGACATCAATCTCAGGTATATGGCTGTGCATGTGAATGTAAGACGCGCTCCAAATAGGAGCATGCAGGTTCAATTAATGATGTTTTATTTTCTCTCTAAATAAGCAGAGTGGCGCAGTGGAAGCGTGCTGGGCCCATAACCCAGAGGTCTGTGGATCGAAAACACACTCTGCTAAATTTAAATTATAACATTACAACCCACATTCAAATGGTCAAGAATAATCACAGATACATGCTTCAAAAATGAAAATACCAGTAGAATCATCTCAAAACAAATAAAAAGATGATGCAATCACAAATTGCTGGCACAAGAGCAATCAAATGTACATCTCTTGAACTGAATAAACCAAAAGCATTATATGCATATATTTTATCAAAACATTCAAATGGGCCAGCAATGTTTGGACATCAATCTCAGGTATATGGCTGTGCATGTGAATGTAAGACGCGCTCCAAATAGGAGCATGCATGTTCAATTAATGATGTTTTATTTTCTCTCTAAATAAGCAGAGTGGCGCAGTGGAAGCGTGCTGGGCCCATAACACAGAGGTCCGTGGATCGAAACCACGCTCTGCTAAGTTGAAATTATAACATTACAACCCACATTCAAATGGTCAAGAATAATCACAGATACATGCTTCAAAAATGAAAATACCAGTAGAATCATCTCAAAACAAATAAAAAGATGATGCAATCACAAATTGCTGGCACAAGAGCAATCAAATGTACATCTCTTGAACTGAATAAACCAAAAGCATTATATGCATATATTTTATCAAAACATTCAAATGGGCCAGCAATGTTTGGACATCAATCTCAGGTATATGGCTGTGCATGTGAATGTAAGACGCGCTCCAAATAGGAGCATGCAGGTTCAATTAATGATGTTTTATTTTCTTTCTAAATAAGCAGAGTGGCGCAGTGGAAGCGTGCTGTGCCCAAAACCCAGAGGTCCGTGGATCGAAACCACGCTCTGCTAAGTTGAAATTATAACATTACAACCCACATTCAAATGGTCAAGAATAATCACAGATACATGCTTCAAAAATGAAAATACCAGTAGAATCATCTCAAAACAAATAAAAAGATGATGCAATCACAAATTGCTGGCACAAGAGCAATCAAATGTACATCTCTTGAACTGAATAAACCAAATCATTATATGCATATATTTTATCAAAACATTCAAATGGGCCAGCAATGTTTGGACATCAATCTCAGGTATATGGCTGTGCATGTGAATGTAAGACGCGCTCCAAATAGGAGCATGCAGGTTCAATTAATGATGTTTTATTTTCTCTCTTAATAAGCAGAGTGGCGCAGTGGAAGCGTGCTGGGCCCATAACCCAGAGGTCCGTGGATCGAAACCACGCTCTGCTAAGTTGAAATGATAACATTACAACCCACATTCAAATGGTCAAGAATAATCACAGATACATGCTTCAAAAATGAAAATACCAGTAGAATCATCTCAAAACAAATAAAAAGATGATGCAATCACAAATTGCTGGCACAAGAGCAATCAAATGTACATCTCTTGAACTGAATAAACCAAAAGCATTATATGCATATATTTTATCAAAACATTCAAATGGGCCAGCAATGTTTGGACATCAATCTCAGGTATATGGCTGTGCATGTGAATGTAAGACGCGCTCCAAATAGGAGCATGCAGGTTCAATTAATGATGTTTTATTTTCTCTCTTAATAAGCAGAGTGGCGCAGTGGAAGCGTGCTGTGCCCATAACCCAGAGGTCCGTGGATCAAAACCACGCTCTGCTAAGTTGAAATTATAACATTACAACCCACATTCAAAGGTGTATGACGAAAATGACCGCCAGCTAAAATGACCGCGCCCGGGACAAGAATGACCGCTATTATGGCGATAATGACCGCCACTGCGAATTTATATTTTGTCTTCTATTACCCGGGGGGTGTGTGTGGTGGTGGTGGTTCCGGGTTTTGCTGCTCCTATAGTGTATCCCCCATAGCGCCCCCCATGAGGTTTTTCACCCTTCAGCACCCCCACCCCACACCCACCCACCCCCACCCTGTCCAAATACCTTCATACGCCACTGAAATGGGAGTTTGTAACCAACGGTAATAATATGATAAACCCATCTGATGTCAACGCAAGAGCCATTTAAAGGTGCATATTCACAGCAAATGCCTGACAATTAAATTGTTACAATTGTAGACTTTTAAAGGCCCAAATCGTGTGCCTAGATGCCTAAACGAAACAAATCTTAACATATGATAGTTTTATTCCGTGTAAATTATGATACTTTTTAGCTGTGAATTTGAAATAGGGACTCGTGTCTCTAATTAAATTTTTGCACCTTAAAAAAATTATATTAATTTATACTTGACGAAATCATATGTTAAGATTTTTTCGTTTCTTTACGTCTAAGCCCACAGTTTAAGCCTCCAAAACTACACAATTTTATTTGCAGGCATTCTGCTGTGAATATACACCTTTAAAAATTATACAAAGCCAAGTACAGAGTGTGTGCGTGATATAGACATAAGCGGTCAGCGTTGCAGATCATCACCAGGGGGAGGGATGTTTATAATACTATTACATGAAAGCACCGAGTTATAAATTTTGATATAAATATATTTTGAATTGTAAGCTCAACGAAACAGCTGAATGATAATTAACCCTTCACATGTCACATGACCAACGGAGGTATCTTAAGGCAATAGAAAAATCTTTTACAAGTGAGGAAAAATTTATTTTAGAACAATCCCCCTGTTAAAGTTGCATATTCACACTAAACTGCTTTAAAATAAATTTATAAAAATTGTAGACTTTTAGAGGATTAAATTGTGTGCCTATATGAATGAAACAAGATAAATCTTAACATATGTACGGTGATTTCATATAATCTTTTTGATTTGCGAAATTGAATTAGAGAGACGCGTACATATTTCGAGACACGAGAGTTGCCAGCAGTAACAAATACCACCACATTGCATAATACTCTTAATAGCAGTAATGCGATATAACCGCCATTGAAGCGAAGAGAATTATCATCCGGGTTACCCGTGATTGTTCAAATTGATTTAATAATGGTAACAATCATGATAACAACAAAGACGTCTGAACATGTCTCTGGATAAGGTGACATGAAGAAATCCCGCGAAAACATGCTGCAATAAACACCTGTAATCTAGCTATCTATCCAGGTGAGACGCCGAATAATAGAGATACACAATATAGCTTGCGTGTCTGCGGAAGACATTGTTTGCCATCTAAGTTTAATTCCACCGAGGCGTGTTTGCAGCTAGTGTTATGTAACTCTATGATCAAAGCCAATGTTAAAGATCTCCCATTAAATAGAAACATGTTTGCACGAGATATGAGATGGTTGTTGATTTTTGTTCAATTTACCTATCATGCAATACTAACCAGCGTGTATGAATCGTTGTAGTAATTGGACGCCATATTCTTTGCATCTATTGTCTGTAAAAGTCAGGAATTTTCAAAGAAGTAGGCCTATATCTGTCTTGCTATATAGTGTTCTTGCTGTATGATGGCGCAACGAGCCGTGTAACATGTTTTCGATGATCAGAAATGTAATCTTATTTATGATTCATATTGATGTATTAAATATTGTTGATTATTTTAAAACTAATCTGACTGTCATCGGCAGCCGGGACAGCAGTAGGTTCCAGCGAAATGGATTTCAAATTTTTATCTGTCTATATATATATATGGGCAATATTATTTCAATAAACTCATGCATAAGAAATATATGGTGTAGGTGTAACATGTTTTCACGGTCAAAATTTAGGATAAAAAAACAACCATTTATTTAACAGGTAATATGTGGCGAATATTTTGAACAAAATTTGACTAGGACTGGCAGACTGACAGCAGACTGACAGCAATATGTTCCAGTGAAATATGTTTCAAAATATTCAGCATTGTGTATTTCAATCCTTCGCGGAAAGTACTTCATACTTATGCATACATGTTAGCTCCAATCTCACGCTGAAAGCAGTTGCTGTCAGCATTAATTGGTTTAGGGATTTTTTTATATGAAGAAATTGTACAACTTTAGCCATTTTGGCGTTAAAATCACAGCGGCATTTGTAGGAGTGTATGCATTGTTATCTCGCCCACCCAGTCCCCCTGCTTGCATAACATGTACGCTAATTGCAGGAAGCCATTAAAATGGTAGCGTATGTCCGCCTGAATACACATCTAAGACTAGACATATAATAAAACACAATGATGATCCTCTGTCCAATGAACTATCAGTAACGATTGCAACGAATCAGAATGCACATGTATTTGCGCGTCGTCTATCAGATTCAAGTAGCAGATCAGTCTGTAATAAACTTTTGACCCTTACAGACGCAAACTTACTAGACTCAAAATTATCGAAGAATTTTCACAAATTTCTTTGCGTGTATCAGATTCAGGTAGCAGATCAGTCTGTAATACACTTTTGACCCTTACAGACTCAAAAATTTTCACAAATTTCTTTGCGTATTAGACATTCTTGTTTCAAAGATTTCCGTACCTCTTGAGAAACTCATTTGTAGTGAAAATAATCAAACTTGCGAAATTTTTCAATTTTATTTATTTGCTAATTGATAATTTCAAAATTCAGCGTATCATACGCAAATATAAATTGTTAAAATCTTATACTTAGGCTTCAATTGTAGCACTAAACTTCTTCTAAATATGTTTGAGCACTCTAGCGTTATCTAGCAGACGTACAGTGTTCACTTTTTAAATTGCTACTTCCGGAATTTTCGTTCCCTTCTTCGACGGTACCTGAAAAAAAAACCACACAAATTTTATATAAGTTAAATTAGATCGGACCTCGTAGTAGGCACCATATTATTTTATTTTGTAACTTATATACGCATATAGAATATTCATTCGTAGCGGATAGTAGTTATTGTTAGGCTTATTAGGAATACCATAGAAATACTATAGCGGTCATTTTCGTCCCTACCGCGGTCATTTTAGCTCGCGGTCATTATGGACTGAGATCCATTCAAATGGTCAAGAATAATCACAGATACATGCTTCAAAAATGAAAATACCAGTAGAATCATCTCAAAACAAATAAAAAGATAATGCAATCACAAATTGCTGGCACAAGAGCAATCAAATGTACATCTCTTGAACTGAATAAACCAAAAGCATTATATGCATATATTTTATCAAAACATTCAAATGGGCCAGCAATGTTTGGACATCAATCTCAGGTATATGGCTGTGCATGTGAATGTAAGACGCGCTCCAAATAGGAGCATGCAGGTTCAATTAATGATGTTTTATTTTCTCTCTAAAAAAGCAGAGTGGCGCAGTGGAAGCGTGCTGGGCCCATAACCCAGAGGTCCGTGGATCGAAACCACGCTCTGCTAAGTTGAAATTATAACATTACAACCCACATTCAAATGGTCAAGAATAATCACAGATACATGCTTCAAAAATGAAAATACCAGTAGAATCATCTCAAAACAAATAAAAAGATGATGCAATCACAAATTGCTGGCACAAGAGCAATCAAATGTACATCTCTTGAACTGAATAAACCAAAAGCATTATATGCATATATTTTATCAAAACATTCAAATGGGCCAGCAATGTTTGGACATCAATCTCAGGTATATGGCTGTGCATGTGAATGTAAGACGCGCTCCAAATAGGAGCATGCAGGTTCAATTAATGATGTTTTATTTTCTCTCTAAATAAGCAGAGTGGCGCAGTGGAAGCGTGCTGGGCCCAGAGGTCCGTGGATCGAAACCACGCTCTGCTAAGTTGAAATTATAACATTACAACCCACATTCAAATGGTCAAGAATAATCACAGATACATGCTTCAAAAATGAAAATACCAGTAGAATCATCTCAAAACAAATAAAAAGATGATGCAATCACAAATTGCTGGCACAAGAGCAATCAAATGTACATCTCTTGAACTGAATAAACCAAAAGCATTATATGCATATATTTTATCAAAACATTCAAATGGGCCAGCAATGTTTGGACATCAATCTCAGGTATATGGCTGTGCATGTGAATGTAAGACGCGCTCCAAATAGGAGCATGCAGGTTCAATTAATGATGTTTTATTTTCTCTCTTAATAAGCAGAGTGGCGCAGTGGAAGCGTGCTTGGCCCATAACCCAGAGGTCTGTGGATCGAAACCACGCTCTGCTAAGTTGAAATTATAACATTACAACCCACATTCAAATGGTCAAGAATAATCACAGATACATGCTTCAAAAATGAAAATACCAGTAGAATCATCTCAAAACAAATAAAAAGATGATGCAATCACAAATTGCTGGCACAAGAGCAATCAAATGTACATCTCTTGAACTGAATAAACCAAAAGCATTATATGCATATATTTTATCAAAACATTCAAATGGGCCAGCAATGTTTGGACATCAATCTCAGGTATATGGCTGTGCATGTGAATGTAAGACGCGCTCCAAATAGGAGCATGCAGGTTCAATTAATGATGTTTTATTTTCTCTCTAAATAAGCAGAGTGGCGCAGTGGAAGCGTGCTGGGCCCATAACCCAGAGGTCCGTGGATCGAAACCACGCTCTGCTAAGTTGAAATTATAACATTACAACCCACATTAAAATGGTCAAGAATAATCACAGATACATGCTTCAAAAATGAAAATACCAGTAGAATCATCTCAAAACAAATAAAAAGATGATGCAATCACAAATTGCTGGCACAAGAGCAATCAAATGTACATCTCTTGAACTGAATAAACCAAAAGCATTATATGCATATATTTTATCAAAACATTCAAATGGGCCAGCAATGTTTGGACATCAATCTCAGGTATATGGCTGTGCATGTGAATGTAAGACGCGCTCCAAATAGGAGCATGCAGGTTCAATTAATGATGTTTTATTTTCTTTCTAAATAAGCAGAGTGGCGCAGTGGAAGCGTGCTGTGCCCAAAACCCAGAGGTCCGTGGATCGAAACCACGCTCTGCTAAGTTGAAATTATAACATTACAACCCACATTCAAATGGTCAAGAATAATCACAGATACATGCTTCAAAAATGAAAATACCAGTAGAATCATCTCAAAACAAATAAAAAGATGATGCAATCACAAATTGCTGGCACAAGAGCAATCAAATGTACATCTCTTGAACTGAATAAACCAAATCATTATATGCATATATTTTATCAAAACATTCAAATGGGCCAGCAATGTTTGGACATCAATCTCAGGTATATGGCTGTGCATGTGAATGTAAGACGCGCTCCAAATAGGAGCATGCAGGTTCAATTAATGATGTTTTATTTTCTCTCTTAATAAGCAGAGTGGCGCAGTGGAAGCGTGCTGGGCCCATAACCCAGAGGTCCGTGGATCGAAACCACGCTCTGCTAAGTTGAAATGATAACATTACAACCCACATTCAAATGGTCAAGAATAATCACAGATACATGCTTCAAAAATGAAAATACCAGTAGAATCATCTCAAAACAAATAAAAAGATGATGCAATCACAAATTGCTGGCACAAGAGCAATCAAATGTACATCTCTTGAACTGAATAAACCAAAAGCATTATATGCATATATTTTATCAAAACATTCAAATGGGCCAGCAATGTTTGGACATCAATCTCAGGTATATGGCTGTGCATGTGAATGTAAGACGCGCTCCAAATAGGAGCATGCAGGTTCAATTAATGATGTTTTATATTCTCTCTAAATAAGCAGAGTGGCGCAGTGGAAGCGTGCTGGGCCCATAACCCAGAGGTCCGTGGATTGAAACCACGCTCTGCTAAGTTGAAATTATAACATTACAACCCACATTCAAATGGTCAAGAATAATCACAGATACATGCTTCAAAAATGAAAATACCAGTAGAATCATCTCAAAACAAATAAAAAGATGATGCAATCACAAATTGCTGGCACAAGAGCAATCAAATATACATCTCTTGAACTGAATAAACCAAAAGCATTATATGCATATATTTTATCAAAACATTCAAATGGGCCAGCAATGTTTGGACATCAATCTCAGGTATATGGCTGTGCATGTGAATGTAAGACGCGCTCCAAATAGGAGCATGCAGGTTCAATTAATGATGTTTTATTTTCTCTCTAAATAAGCAGAGTGGCGCAGTGGAAGCGTGCTGGGCCCATAACCCAGAGGTCTGTGGATCGAAAACACACTCTGCTAAATTTAAATTATAACATTACAACCCACATTCAAATGGTCAAGAATAATCACAGATACATGCTTCAAAAATGAAAATACCAGTAGAATCATCTCAAAACAAATAAAAAGATGATGCAATCACAAATTGCTGGCACAAGAGCAATCAAATGTACATCTCTTGAACTGAATAAACCAAAAGCATTATATGCATATATTTTATCAAAACATTCAAATGGGCCAGCAATGTTTGGACATCAATCTCAGGTATATGGCTGTGCATGTGAATGTAAGACGCGCTCCAAATAGGAGCATGCAGGTTCAATTAATGATGTTTTATTTTCTCTCTAAATAAGCAGAGTGGCGCAGTGGAAGCGTGCTGGGCCCATAACACAGAGGTCCGTGGATCGAAACCACGCTCTGCTAAGTTGAAATTATAACATTACAACCCACATTCAAATGGTCAAGAATAATCACAGATACATGCTTCAAAAATGAAAATACCAGTAGAATCATCTCAAAACAAATAAAAAGATGATGCAATCACAAATTGCTGGCACAAGAGCAATCAAATGTACATCTCTTGAACTGAATAAACCAAAAGCATTATATGCATATATTTTATCAAAACATTCAAATGGGCCAGCAATGTTTGGACATCAATCTCAGGTATATGGCTGTGCATGTGAATGTAAGACGCGCTCCAAATAGGAGCATGCAGGTTCAATTAATGATGTTTTATTTTCTTTCTAAATAAGCAGAGTGGCGCAGTGGAAGCGTGCTGTGCCCAAAACCCAGAGGTCCGTGGATCGAAACCACGCTCTGCTAAGTTGAAATTATAACATTACAACCCACATTCAAATGGTCAAGAATAATCACAGATACATGCTTCAAAAATGAAAATACCAGTAGAATCATCTCAAAACAAATAAAAAGATGATGCAATCACAAATTGCTGGCACAAGAGCAATCAAATGTACATCTCTTGAACTGAATAAACCAAATCATTATATGCATATATTTTATCAAAACATTCAAATGGGCCAGCAATGTTTGGACATCAATCTCAGGTATATGGCTGTGCATGTGAATGTAAGACGCGCTCCAAATAGGAGCATGCAGGTTCAATTAATGATGTTTTATTTTCTCTCTTAATAAGCAGAGTGGCGCAGTGGAAGCGTGCTGGGCCCATAACCCAGAGGTCCGTGGATCGAAACCACGCTCTGCTAAGTTGAAATGATAACATTACAACCCACATTAAAATGGTCAAGAATAATCACAGATACATGCTTCAAAAATGAAAATACCAGTAGAATCATCTCAAAACAAATAAAAAGATGATGCAATCACAAATTGCTGGCACAAGAGCAATCAAATGTACATCTCTTGAACTGAATAAACCAAAAGCATTATATGCATATATTTTATCAAAACATTCAAATGGGCCAGCAATGTTTGGACATCAATCTCAGGTATATGGCTGTGCATGTGAATGTAAGACGTGCTCCAAATAGGAGCATGCAGGTTCAATTAATGATGTTTTATATTCTCTCTAAATAAGCAGAGTGGCGCAGTGGAAGTGTGCTGGGTCCATAACCCAGAGGTCCGTGGATCGAAACCACGCTCTGCTAAGTTGAAATTATAACATTACAACCCACATTCAAATGGTCAAGAATAATCACAGATACATGCTTCAAAAATGAAAATACCAGTAGAATCATCTCAAAACAAATAAAAAGATGATGCAATCACAAATTGCTGGCACAAGAGCAATCAAATGTACATCTCTTGAACTGAATAAACCAAAAGCATTATATGCATATATTTTATCAAAACATTCAAATGGGCCAGCAATGTTTGGACATCAATCTCAGGTATATGGCTGTGCATGGGAATGTAAGACGCGCTCCAAATAGGAGCATGCAGGTTCAATTAATGATGTTTTATATTCTCTCTAAATAAGCAGAGTGGCGCAGTGGAAGCGTGCTGGGCCCATAACCCAGAGGTCCGTGGATCGAAACCACGCTCTGCTAAGTTGAAATTATAACATTACAACCCACATTCAAATGGTCAAGAATAATCACAGATACATAGTAACATGCTTCAAAAATGAAAATACCAGTAGAATCATCTCAAAACAAATAAAAAGATGATGCAATCACAAATTGCTGGCACAAGAGCAATCAAATGTACATCTCTTGAACTGAATAAACCAAAAGCATTATATGCATATATTTTATCAAAACATTCAAATGGGCCAGCAATGTTTGGACATCAATCTCAGGTATATGGCTGTGCATGTGAATGTAAGACGCGCTCCAAATAGGAGCATGCAGGTTCAATTAATGATGTTTTATTTTCTCTCTATATAAGCAGAGTGGCGCAGTGGAAGCGTGCTGGGCCCATAACCCAGAGGTCCGTGGATTGAAACCATGCTCTGCTAAGTTGAAATTATAACATTACAACCCACATTCAAATGGTCAAGAATAATCACAGATACATGCTTCAAAAATGAAAATACCAGTAGAATCATCTCAAAACAAATAAAAAGATGATGCAATCACAAATTGCTGGCACAAGAGCAATCAAATGTACATCTCTTGAACTGAATAAACCAAATCATTATATGCATATATTTTATCAAAACATTCAAATGGGCCAGCAATGTTTGGACATCAATCTCAGGTATATGGCTGTGCATGTGAATGTAAGACGCGCTCCAAATAGGAGCATGCAGGTTCAATTAATGATGTTTTATTTTCTCTCTTAATAAGCAGAGTGGCGCAGTGGAAGTGTGCTGGGCCCATAACCCAGAGGTCTGTGGATCGAAACCACGCTCTGCTAAGTTGAAATTATAACATTACAACCCACATTCAAATGGTCAAGAATAATCACAGATACATGCTTCAAAAATGAAAATACCAGTAGAATCATCTCAAAACAAATAAAAAGATGATGCAATCACAAATTGCTGGCACAAGAGCAATCAAATATACATCTCTTGAACTGAATAAACCAAAAGCATTATATGCATATATTTTATCAAAACATTCAAATGGGCCAGCAATGTTTGGACATCAATCTCAGGTATATGGCTGTGCATGTGAATGTAAGACGCGCTCCAAATAGGAGCATGCAGGTTCAATTAATGATGTTTTATTTTCTCTCTAAATAAGCAGAGTGGCGCAGTGGAAGTGTGCTGAGCCCATAACCCAGAGGTCCGTGGATCGAAACCACGCTCTGCTAAGTTGAAATTATAACATTACAACCCACATTAAAATGGTCAAGAATAATCACAGATACATGCTTCAAAAATGAAAATACCAGTAGAATCATCTCAAAACAAATAAAAAGATGATGCAATCACAAATTGCTGGCACAAGAGCAATCAAATGTACATCTCTTGAACTGAATAAACCAAAAGCATTATATGCATATATTTTATCAAAACATTCAAATGGGCCAGCAATGTTTGGACATCAATCTCAGGTATATGGCTGTGCATGTGAATGTAAGACACGCTCCAAATAGGAGCATGCAGGTTCAATTAATGATGTTTTATTTTCTCTCTAAATAAGCAGAGTGGCGCAGTGGAAGCGTGCTGGGCCCATAACCCAGAGGTCTGTGGATCGAAAACACGCTCTGCTAAATTTAAATTATAACATTACAACCCACATTCAAATGGTCAAGAATAATCACAGATACATGCTTCAAAAATGAAAATACCAGTAGAATCATCTCAAAACAAATAAAAAGATGATGCAATCACAAATTGCTGGCACAAGAGCAATCAAATGTACATCTCTTGAACTGAATAAACCAAAAGCATTATATGCATATATTTTATCAAAACATTCAAATGGGCCAGCAATGTTTGGACATCAATCTCAGGTATATGGCTGTGCATGTGAATGTAAGACGCGCTCCAAATAGGAGCATGCAGGTTCAATTAATGATGTTTTATTTTCTCTCTAAATAAGCAGAGTGGCGCAGTGGAAGCGTGCTGAGCCCATAACCCAGAGGTCCATGGATCGAAACCATGCTCTGCTAAGTTGAAATTATAACATTACAACCCACATTAAAATGGTCAAGAATAATCACAGATACATGCATCAAAAATGAAAATACCAGTAGAATCATCTCAAAACAAATAAAAAGATGATGCAATCACAAATTGCTGGCACAAGAGCAATCAAATGTACATCTCTTGAACTGAATAAACCAAAAGCATTATATGCATATATTTTATCAAAACATTCAAATGGGCCAGCAATGTTTGGACATCAATCTCAGGTATATGGCTGTGCATGTGAATGTAAGACACGTTCCAAATAGGAGCATGCAGGTTCAATTAATGATGTTTTATATTCACTCTAAATAAGCAGAGTGGCGCAGTGGAAGTGTGCTGGGCCCATAACCCAGAGGTCTGTGGATCGAAACCATGCCCTGCTAAGTTGAAATTATAACATTACAACCCACATTCAAATGGTCAAGAATAATCACAGATACATGCTTCAAAAATGAAAATACCAGTAGAATCATCTCAAAACAAATAAAAAGATGATGCAATCACAAATTGCTGGCACAAGAGCAATCAAATGTACATCTCTTGAACTGAATAAACCAAATCATTATATGCATATATTTTATCAAAACATTCAAATGGGCCAGCAATGTTTGGACATCAATCTCAGGTATATGGCTGTGCATGTGAATGTAAGACGCGCTCCAAATAGGAGCATGCAGGTTCAATTAATGATGTTTTATTTTCTCTCTTAATAAGCAGAGTGGCGCAGTGGAAGTGTGCTGGGCCCATAACCCAGAGGTCTGTGGATCGAAACCACGCTCTGCTAAGTTGAAATTATAACATTACAACCCACATTCAAATGGTCAAGAATAATCACAGATACATGCTTCAAAAATGAAAATACCAGTAGAATCATCTCAAAACAAATAAAAAGATGATGCAATCACAAATTGCTGGCACAAGAGCAATCAAATATACATCTCTTGAACTGAATAAACCAAAAGCATTATATGCATATATTTTATCAAAACATTCAAATGGGCCAGCAATGTTTGGACATCAATCTCAGGTATATGGCTGTGCATGTGAATGTAAGACGCGCTCCAAATAGGAGCATGCAGGTTCAATTAATGATGTTTTATTTTCTCTCTAAATAAGCAGAGTGGCACAGTGGAAGTGTGCTGAGCCCATAACCCAGAGGTCCGTGGATCGAAACCACGGTCTGCTAAGTTGAAATTATAACATTACAACCCACATTAAAATGGTCAAGAATAATCACAGATACATGCTTCAAAAATGAAAATACCAGTAGAATCATCTCAAAACAAATAAAAAGATGATGCAATCACAAATTGCTGGCACAAGAGCAATCAAATGTACATCTCTTGAACTGAATAAACCAAAAGCATTATATGCATATATTTTATCAAAACATTCAAATGGGCCAGCAATGTTTGGACATCAATCTCAGGTATATGGCTGTGCATGTGAATGTAAGACACGCTCCAAATAGGAGCATGCAGGTTCAATTAATGATGTTTTATTTTCTCTCTAAATAAGCAGAGTGGCGCAGTGGAAGCGTGCTGGGCCCATAACCCAGAGGTCTGTGGATCGAAAACACGCTCTGCTAAATTTAAATTATAACATTACAACCCACATTAAAATGGTCAAGAATAATCACAGATACATGCTTCAAAAATGAAAATACCAGTAGAATCATCTCAAAACAAATAAAAAGATGATGCAATCACAAATTGCTGGCACAAGAGCAATCAAATGTACATCTCTTGAACTGAATAAACCAAAAGCATTATATGCATATATTTTATCAAAACATTCAAATGGGCCAGCAATGTTTGGACATCAATCTCAGGTATATGGCTGTGCATGTGAATGTAAGACACGCTCCAAATAGGAGCATGCAGGTTCAATTAATGATGTTTTATTTTCTCTCTAAATAAGCAGAGTGGCGCAGTGGAAGCGTGCTGGGCCCATAACCCAGAGGTCTGTGGATCGAAAACACGCTCTGCTAAATTTAAATTATAACATTACAACCCACATTCAAATGGTCAAGAATAATCACAGATACATGCTTCAAAAATGAAAATACCAGTAGAATCATCTCAAAACAAATAAAAAGATGATGCAATCACAAATTGCTGGCACAAGAGCAATCAAATGTACATCTCTTGAACTGAATAAACCAAAAGCATTATATGCATATATTTTATCAAAACATTCAAATGGGCCAGCAATGTTTGGACATCAATCTCAGGTATATGGCTGTGCATGTGAATGTAAGACGCGCTCCAAATAGGAGCATGCAGGTTCAATTAATGATGTTTTATTTTCTCTCTAAATAAGCAGAGTGGCGCAGTGGAAGCGTGCTGAGCCCATAACCCAGAGGTCCATGGATCGAAACCATGCTCTGCTAAGTTGAAATTATAACATTACAACCCACATTAAAATGGTCAAGAATAATCACAGATACATGCATCAAAAATGAAAATACCAGTAGAATCATCTCAAAACAAATAAAAAGATGATGCAATCACAAATTGCTGGCACAAGAGCAATCAAATGTACATCTCTTGAACTGAATAAACCAAAAGCATTATATGCATATATTTTATCAAAACATTCAAATGGGCCAGCAATGTTTGGACATCAATCTCAGGTATATGGCTGTGCATGTGAATGTAAGACACGTTCCAAATAGGAGCATGCAGGTTCAATTAATGATGTTTTATATTCACTCTAAATAAGCAGAGTGGCGCAGTGGAAGTGTGCTGGGCCCATAACCCAGAGGTCTGTGGATCGAAACCATGCCCTGCTAAGTTGAAATTATAACATTACAACCCACATTCAAATGGTCAAGAATAATCACAGATACATGCTTCAAAAATGAAAATACCAGTAGAATCATCTCAAAACAAATAAAAAGATGATGCAATCACAAATTGCTGGCACAAGAGCAATCAAATGTACATCTCTTGAACTGAATAAACCAAAAGCATTATATGCATATATTTTATCAAAACATTCAAATGGGCCAGCAATGTTTGGACATCAATCTCAGGTATATGGCTGTGCATGTGAATGTAAGACGCGCTCCAAATAGGAGCATGCAGGTTCAATTAATGATGTTTTATTTTCTCTCTAAATAAGCAGAGTGGCGCAGTGGAAGCGTGCTGGGCCCATAACCCAGAGGTCCGTGGATCGAAACCACGCTCTGCTAAGTTGAAATTATAACATTACAACCCACATTAAAATGGTCAAGAATAATCACAGATACATGCTTCAAAAATGAAAATACCAGTAGAATCATCTCAAAACAAATAAAAAGATGATGCAATCACAAATTGCTGGCACAAGAGCAATCAAATGTACATCTCTTGAACTGAATAAACCAAAAGCATTATATGCATATATTTTATCAAAACATTCAAATGGGCCAGCAATGTTTGGACATCAATCTCAGGTATATGGCTGTGCATGTGAATGTAAGACGCGCTCCAAATAGGAGCATGCAGGTTCAATTAATGATGTTTTATTTTCTTTCTAAATAAGCAGAGTGGCGCAGTGGAAGCGTGCTGTGCCCAAAACCCAGAGGTCCATGGATCGAAACCACGCTCTGCTAAGTTGAAATTATAACATTACAACCCACATTCAAATGGTCAAGAATAATCACAGATACATGCTTCAAAAATGAAAATACCAGTAGAATCATCTCAAAACAAATAAAAAGATGATGCAATCACAAATTGCTGGCACAAGAGCAATCAAATGTACATCTCTTGAACTGAATAAACCAAATCATTATATGCATATATTTTATCAAAACATTCAAATGGGCCAGCAATGTTTGGACATCAATCTCAGGTATATGGCTGTGCATGTGAATGTAAGACGCGCTCCAAATAGGAGCATGCAGGTTCAATTAATGATGTTTTATTTTCTCTCTTAATAAGCAGAGTGGCGCAGTGGAAGCGTGCTGGGCCCATAACCCAGAGGTCCGTGGATCGAAACCACGCTCTGCTAAGTTGAAATGATAACATTACAACCCACATTCAAATGGTCAAGAATAATCACAGATACATGCTTCAAAAATGAAAATACCAGTAGAATCATCTCAAAACAAATAAAAAGATGATGCAATCACAAATTGCTGGCACAAGAGCAATCAAATGTACATCTCTTGAACTGAATAAACCAAAAGCATTATATGCATATATTTTATCAAAACATTCAAATGGGCCAGCAATGTTTGGACATCAATCTCAGGTATATGGCTGTGCATGTGAATGTAAGACGCGCTCCAAATAGGAGCATGCAGGTTCAATTAATGATGTTTTATATTCTCTCTAAATAAGCAGAGTGGCGCAGTGGAAGCGTGCTGGGCCCATAACCCAGAGGTCCGTGGATTGAAACCACGCTCTGCTAAGTTGAAATTATAACATTACAACCCACATTCAAATGGTCAAGAATAATCACAGATACATGCTTCAAAAATGAAAATACCAGTAGAATCATCTCAAAACAAATAAAAAGATGATGCAATCACAAATTGCTGGCACAAGAGCAATCAAATATACATCTCTTGAACTGAATAAACCAAAAGCATTATATGCATATATTTTATCAAAACATTCAAATGGGCCAGCAATGTTTGGACATCAATCTCAGGTATATGGCTGTGCATGTGAATGTAAGACGCGCTCCAAATAGGAGCATGCAGGTTCAATTAATGATGTTTTATTTTCTCTCTAAATAAGCAGAGTGGCGCAGTGGAAGCGTGCTGGGCCCATAACCCAGAGGTCTGTGGATCGAAAACACACTCTGCTAAATTTAAATTATAACATTACAACCCACATTCAAATGGTCAAGAATAATCACAGATACATGCTTCAAAAATGAAAATACCAGTAGAATCATCTCAAAACAAATAAAAAGATGATGCAATCACAAATTGCTGGCACAAGAGCAATCAAATGTACATCTCTTGAACTGAATAAACCAAAAGCATTATATGCATATATTTTATCAAAACATTCAAATGGGCCAGCAATGTTTGGACATCAATCTCAGGTATATGGCTGTGCATGTGAATGTAAGACGCGCTCCAAATAGGAGCATGCAGGTTCAATTAATGATGTTTTATTTTCTTTCTAAATAAGCAGAGTGGCGCAGTGGAAGCGTGCTGTGCCCAAAACCCAGAGGTCCATGGATCGAAACCACGCTCTGCTAAGTTGAAATTATAACATTACAACCCACATTCAAATGGTCAAGAATAATCACAGATACATGCTTCAAAAATGAAAATACCAGTAGAATCATCTCAAAACAAATAAAAAGATGATGCAATCACAAATTGCTGGCACAAGAGCAATCAAATGTACATCTCTTGAACTGAATAAACCAAATCATTATATGCATATATTTTATCAAAACATTCAAATGGGCCAGCAATGTTTGGACATCAATCTCAGGTATATGGCTGTGCATGTGAATGTAAGACGCGCTCCAAATAGGAGCATGCAGGTTCAATTAATGATGTTTTATTTTCTCTCTTAATAAGCAGAGTGGCGCAGTGGAAGCGTGCTGGGCCCATAACCCAGAGGTCCGTGGATCGAAACCACGCTCTGCTAAGTTGAAATGATAACATTACAACCCACATTCAAATGGTCAAGAATAATCACAGATACATGCTTCAAAAATGAAAATACCAGTAGAATCATCTCAAAACAAATAAAAAGATGATGCAATCACAAATTGCTGGCACAAGAGCAATCAAATGTACATCTCTTGAACTGAATAAACCAAAAGCATTATATGCATATATTTTATCAAAACATTCAAATGGGCCAGCAATGTTTGGACATCAATCTCAGGTATATGGCTGTGCATGTGAATGTAAGACGCGCTCCAAATAGGAGCATGCAGGTTCAATTAATGATGTTTTATATTCTCTCTAAATAAGCAGAGTGGCGCAGTGGAAGCGTGCTGGGCCCATAACCCAGAGGTCCGTGGATTGAAACCACGCTCTGCTAAGTTGAAATTATAACATTACAACCCACATTCAAATGGTCAAGAATAATCACAGATACATGCTTCAAAAATGAAAATACCAGTAGAATCATCTCAAAACAAATAAAAAGATGATGCAATCACAAATTGCTGGCACAAGAGCAATCAAATATACATCTCTTGAACTGAATAAACCAAAAGCATTATATGCATATATTTTATCAAAACATTCAAATGGGCCAGCAATGTTTGGACATCAATCTCAGGTATATGGCTGTGCATGTGAATGTAAGACGCGCTCCAAATAGGAGCATGCAGGTTCAATTAATGATGTTTTATTTTCTCTCTAAATAAGCAGAGTGGCGCAGTGGAAGCGTGCTGGGCCCATAACCCAGAGGTCTGTGGATCGAAAACACACTCTGCTAAATTTAAATTATAACATTACAACCCACATTCAAATGGTCAAGAATAATCACAGATACATGCTTCAAAAATGAAAATACCAGTAGAATCATCTCAAAACAAATAAAAAGATGATGCAATCACAAATTGCTGGCACAAGAGCAATCAAATGTACATCTCTTGAACTGAATAAACCAAAAGCATTATATGCATATATTTTATCAAAACATTCAAATGGGCCAGCAATGTTTGGACATCAATCTCAGGTATATGGCTGTGCATGTGAATGTAAGACGCGCTCCAAATAGGAGCATGCAGGTTCAATTAATGATGTTTTATTTTCTCTCTAAATAAGCAGAGTGGCGCAGTGGAAGCGTGCTGGGCCCATAACACAGAGGTCCGTGGATCGAAACCACGCTCTGCTAAGTTGAAATTATAACATTACAACCCACATTCAAATGGTCAAGAATAATCACAGATACATGCTTCAAAAATGAAAATACCAGTAGAATCATCTCAAAACAAATAAAAAGATGATGCAATCACAAATTGCTGGCACAAGAGCAATCAAATGTACATCTCTTGAACTGAATAAACCAAAAGCATTATATGCATATATTTTATCAAAACATTCAAATGGGCCAGCAATGTTTGGACATCAATCTCAGGTATATGGCTGTGCATGTGAATGTAAGACGCGCTCCAAATAGGAGCATGCAGGTTCAATTAATGATGTTTTATTTTCTTTCTAAATAAGCAGAGTGGCGCAGTGGAAGCGTGCTGTGCCCAAAACCCAGAGGTCCGTGGATCGAAACCACGCTCTGCTAAGTTGAAATTATAACATTACAACCCACATTCAAATGGTCAAGAATAATCACAGATACATGCTTCAAAAATGAAAATACCAGTAGAATCATCTCAAAACAAATAAAAAGATGATGCAATCACAAATTGCTGGCACAAGAGCAATCAAATGTACATCTCTTGAACTGAATAAACCAAATCATTATATGCATATATTTTATCAAAACATTCAAATGGGCCAGCAATGTTTGGACATCAATCTCAGGTATATGGCTGTGCATGTGAATGTAAGACGCGCTCCAAATAGGAGCATGCAGGTTCAATTAATGATGTTTTATTTTCTCTCTTAATAAGCAGAGTGGCGCAGTGGAAGCGTGCTGGGCCCATAACCCAGAGGTCCGTGGATCGAAACCACGCTCTGCTAAGTTGAAATGATAACATTACAACCCACATTCAAATGGTCAAGAATAATCACAGATACATGCTTCAAAAATGAAAATACCAGTAGAATCATCTCAAAACAAATAAAAAGATGATGCAATCACAAATTGCTGGCACAAGAGCAATCAAATGTACATCTCTTGAACTGAATAAACCAAAAGCATTATATGCATATATTTTATCAAAACATTCAAATGGGCCAGCAATGTTTGGACATCAATCTCAGGTATATGGCTGTGCATGTGAATGTAAGACGCGCTCCAAATAGGAGCATGCAGGTTCAATTAATGATGTTTTATATTCTCTCTAAATAAGCAGAGTGGCGCAGTGGAAGTGTGCTGGGTCCATAACCCAGAGGTCCGTGGATCGAAACCACGCTCTGCTAAGTTGAAATTATAACATTACAACCCACATTCAAATGGTCAAGAATAATCACAGATACATGCTTCAAAAATGAAAATACCAGTAGAATCATCTCAAAACAAATAAAAAGATGATGCAATCACAAATTGCTGGCACAAGAGCAATCAAATGTACATCTCTTGAACTGAATAAACCAAAAGCATTATATGCATATATTTTATCAAAACATTCAAATGGGCCAGCAATGTTTGGACATCAATCTCAGGTATATGGCTGTGCATGGGAATGTAAGACGCGCTCCAAATAGGAGCATGCAGGTTCAATTAATGATGTTTTATATTCTCTCTAAATAAGCAGAGTGGCGCAGTGGAAGCGTGCTGGGCCCATAACCCAGAGGTCCGTGGATCGAAACCACGCTCTGCTAAGTTGAAATTATAACATTACAACCCACATTCAAATGGTCAAGAATAATCACAGATACATAGTAACATGCTTCAAAAATGAAAATACCAGTAGAATCATCTCAAAACAAATAAAAAGATGATGCAATCACAAATTGCTGGCACAAGAGCAATCAAATGTACATCTCTTGAACTGAATAAACCAAAAGCATTATATGCATATATTTTATCAAAACATTCAAATGGGCCAGCAATGTTTGGACATCAATCTCAGGTATATGGCTGTGCATGTGAATGTAAGACGCGCTCCAAATAGGAGCATGCAGGTTCAATTAATGATGTTTTATTTTCTCTCTAAATAAGCAGAGTGGCGCAGTGGAAGTGTGCTGGGCCCATAACCCAGAGGTCCGTGGATCGAAACCACGCCCTGCTAAGTTGAAATTATAACATTACAACCCACATTCAAATGGTCAAGATTAATCACAGATACATGCTTCAAAAATGAAAATACCAGTAGAATCATCTCAAAACAAATAAAAAGATGATGCAATCACAAATTGCTGGCACAAGAGCAATCAAATGTACATCTCTTGAACTGAATAAACCAAAAGCATTATATGCATATATTTTATCAAAACATTCAAATGGGCCAGCAATGTTTGGACATCAATCTCAGGTATATGGCTGTGCATGTGAATGTAAGACGCGCTCCAAATAGGAGCATGCAGGTTCAATTAATGATGTTTTATATTCTCTCTAAATAAGCAGAGTGGCGCAGTGGAAGCGTGCTGGGCCCATAACCCAGAGGTCCGTGGATTGAAACCACGCTCTGCTAAGTTGAAATTATAACATTACAACCCACATTCAAATGGTCAAGAATAATCACAGATACATGCTTCAAAAATGAAAATACCAGTAGAATCATCTCAAAACAAATAAAAAGATGATGCAATCACAAATTGCTGGCACAAGAGCAATCAAATATACATCTCTTGAACTGAATAAACCAAAAGCATTATATGCATATATTTTATCAAAACATTCAAATGGGCCAGCAATGTTTGGACATCAATCTCAGGTATATGGCTGTGCATGTGAATGTAAGACGCGCTCCAAATAGGAGCATGCAGGTTCAATTAATGATGTTTTATTTTCTCTCTAAATAAGCAGAGTGGCGCAGTGGAAGCGTGCTGGGCCCATAACCCAGAGGTCTGTGGATCGAAAACACACTCTGCTAAATTTAAATTATAACATTACAACCCACATTCAAATGGTCAAGAATAATCACAGATACATGCTTCAAAAATGAAAATACCAGTAGAATCATCTCAAAACAAATAAAAAGATGATGCAATCACAAATTGCTGGCACAAGAGCAATCAAATGTACATCTCTTGAACTGAATAAACCAAAAGCATTATATGCATATATTTTATCAAAACATTCAAATGGGCCAGCAATGTTTGGACATCAATCTCAGGTATATGGCTGTGCATGTGAATGTAAGACGCGCTCCAAATAGGAGCATGCAGGTTCAATTAATGATGTTTTATTTTCTCTCTAAATAAGCAGAGTGGCGCAGTGGAAGCGTGCTGGGCCCATAACACAGAGGTCCGTGGATCGAAACCACGCTCTGCTAAGTTGAAATTATAACATTACAACCCACATTCAAATGGTCAAGAATAATCACAGATACATGCTTCAAAAATGAAAATACCAGTAGAATCATCTCAAAACAAATAAAAAGATGATGCAATCACAAATTGCTGGCACAAGAGCAATCAAATGTACATCTCTTGAACTGAATAAACCAAAAGCATTATATGCATATATTTTATCAAAACATTCAAATGGGCCAGCAATGTTTGGACATCAATCTCAGGTATATGGCTGTGCATGTGAATGTAAGACGCGCTCCAAATAGGAGCATGCAGGTTCAATTAATGATGTTTTATTTTCTTTCTAAATAAGCAGAGTGGCGCAGTGGAAGCGTGCTGTGCCCAAAACCCAGAGGTCCGTGGATCGAAACCACGCTCTGCTAAGTTGAAATTATAACATTACAACCCACATTCAAATGGTCAAGAATAATCACAGATACATGCTTCAAAAATGAAAATACCAGTAGAATCATCTCAAAACAAATAAAAAGATGATGCAATCACAAATTGCTGGCACAAGAGCAATCAAATGTACATCTCTTGAACTGAATAAACCAAATCATTATATGCATATATTTTATCAAAACATTCAAATGGGCCAGCAATGTTTGGACATCAATCTCAGGTATATGGCTGTGCATGTGAATGTAAGACGCGCTCCAAATAGGAGCATGCAGGTTCAATTAATGATGTTTTATTTTCTCTCTTAATAAGCAGAGTGGCGCAGTGGAAGCGTGCTGGGCCCATAACCCAGAGGTCCGTGGATCGAAACCACGCTCTGCTAAGTTGAAATGATAACATTACAACCCACATTCAAATGGTCAAGAATAATCACAGATACATGCTTCAAAAATGAAAATACCAGTAGAATCATCTCAAAACAAATAAAAAGATGATGCAATCACAAATTGCTGGCACAAGAGCAATCAAATGTACATCTCTTGAACTGAATAAACCAAAAGCATTATATGCATATATTTTATCAAAACATTCAAATGGGCCAGCAATGTTTGGACATCAATCTCAGGTATATGGCTGTGCATGTGAATGTAAGACGCGCTCCAAATAGGAGCATGCAGGTTCAATTAATGATGTTTTATATTCTCTCTAAATAAGCAGAGTGGCGCAGTGGAAGTGTGCTGGGTCCATAACCCAGAGGTCCGTGGATCGAAACCACGCTCTGCTAAGTTGAAATTATAACATTACAACCCACATTCAAATGGTCAAGAATAATCACAGATACATGCTTCAAAAATGAAAATACCAGTAGAATCATCTCAAAACAAATAAAAAGATGATGCAATCACAAATTGCTGGCACAAGAGCAATCAAATGTACATCTCTTGAACTGAATAAACCAAAAGCATTATATGCATATATTTTATCAAAACATTCAAATGGGCCAGCAATGTTTGGACATCAATCTCAGGTATATGGCTGTGCATGGGAATGTAAGACGCGCTCCAAATAGGAGCATGCAGGTTCAATTAATGATGTTTTATATTCTCTCTAAATAAGCAGAGTGGCGCAGTGGAAGCGTGCTGGGCCCATAACCCAGAGGTCCGTGGATCGAAACCACGCTCTGCTAAGTTGAAATTATAACATTACAACCCACATTCAAATGGTCAAGAATAATCACAGATACATAGTAACATGCTTCAAAAATGAAAATACCAGTAGAATCATCTCAAAACAAATAAAAAGATGATGCAATCACAAATTGCTGGCACAAGAGCAATCAAATGTACATCTCTTGAACTGAATAAACCAAAAGCATTATATGCATATATTTTATCAAAACATTCAAATGGGCCAGCAATGTTTGGACATCAATCTCAGGTATATGGCTGTGCATGTGAATGTAAGACGCGCTCCAAATAGGAGCATGCAGGTTCAATTAATGATGTTTTATTTTCTCTCTAAATAAGCAGAGTGGCGCAGTGGAAGTGTGCTGGGCCCATAACCCAGAGGTCCGTGGATCGAAACCACGCCCTGCTAAGTTGAAATTATAACATTACAACCCACATTCAAATGGTCAAGATTAATCACAGATACATGCTTCAAAAATGAAAATACCAGTAGAATCATCTCAAAACAAATAAAAAGATGATGCAATCACAAATTGCTGGCACAAGAGCAATCAAATGTACATCTCTTGAACTGAATAAACCAAAAGCATTATATGCATATATTTTATCAAAACATTCAAATGGGCCAGCAATGTTTGGACATCAATCTCAGGTATATGGCTGTGCATGTGAATGTAAGACGCGCTCCAAATAGGAGCATGCAGGTTCAATTAATGATGTTTTATTTTCTCTCTATATAAGCAGAGTGGCGCAGTGGAAGCGTGCTGGGCCCATAACCCAGAGGTCCGTGGATTGAAACCATGCTCTGCTAAGTTGAAATTATAACATTACAACCCACATTCAAATGGTCAAGAATAATCACAGATACATGCTTCAAAAATGAAAATACCAGTAGAATCATCTCAAAACAAATAAAAAGATGATGCAATCACAAATTGCTGGCACAAGAGCAATCAAATGTACATCTCTTGAACTGAATAAACCAAATCATTATATGCATATATTTTATCAAAACATTCAAATGGGCCAGCAATGTTTGGACATCAATCTCAGGTATATGGCTGTGCATGTGAATGTAAGACGCGCTCCAAATAGGAGCATGCAGGTTCAATTAATGATGTTTTATTTTCTCTCTTAATAAGCAGAGTGGCGCAGTGGAAGTGTGCTGGGCCCATAACCCAGAGGTCTGTGGATCGAAACCACGCTCTGCTAAGTTGAAATTATAACATTACAACCCACATTCAAATGGTCAAGAATAATCACAGATACATGCTTCAAAAATGAAAATACCAGTAGAATCATCTCAAAACAAATAAAAAGATGATGCAATCACAAATTGCTGGCACAAGAGCAATCAAATATACATCTCTTGAACTGAATAAACCAAAAGCATTATATGCATATATTTTATCAAAACATTCAAATGGGCCAGCAATGTTTGGACATCAATCTCAGGTATATGGCTGTGCATGTGAATGTAAGACGCGCTCCAAATAGGAGCATGCAGGTTCAATTAATGATGTTTTATTTTCTCTCTAAATAAGCAGAGTGGCGCAGTGGAAGTGTGCTGAGCCCATAACCCAGAGGTCTGTGGATCGAAACCACGCTCTGCTAAGTTGAAATTATAACATTACAACCCACATTAAAATGGTCAAGAATAATCACAGATACATGCTTCAAAAATGAAAATACCAGTAGAATCATCTCAAAACAAATAAAAAGATGATGCAATCACAAATTGCTGGCACAAGAGCAATCAAATGTACATCTCTTGAACTGAATAAACCAAAAGCATTATATGCATATATTTTATCAAAACATTCAAATGGGCCAGCAATGTTTGGACATCAATCTCAGGTATATGGCTGTGCATGTGAATGTAAGACACGCTCCAAATAGGAGCATGCAGGTTCAATTAATGATGTTTTATTTTCTCTCTAAATAAGCAGAGTGGCGCAGTGGAAGCGTGCTGGGCCCATAACCCAGAGGTCTGTGGATCGAAAACACGCTCTGCTAAATTTAAATTATAACATTACAACCCACATTCAAATGGTCAAGAATAATCACAGATACATGCTTCAAAAATGAAAATACCAGTAGAATCATCTCAAAACAAATAAAAAGATGATGCAATCACAAATTGCTGGCACAAGAGCAATCAAATGTACATCTCTTGAACTGAATAAACCAAAAGCATTATATGCATATATTTTATCAAAACATTCAAATGGGCCAGCAATGTTTGGACATCAATCTCAGGTATATGGCTGTGCATGTGAATGTAAGACGCGCTCCAAATAGGAGCATGCAGGTTCAATTAATGATGTTTTATTTTCTCTCTAAATAAGCAGAGTGGCGCAGTGGAAGCGTGCTGAGCCCATAACCCAGAGGTCCATGGATCGAAACCATGCTCTGCTAAGTTGAAATTATAACATTACAACCCACATTAAAATGGTCAAGTATAATCACAGATACATGCATCAAAAATGAAAATACCAGTAGAATCATCTCAAAACAAATAAAAAGATGATGCAATCACAAATTGCTGGCACAAGAGCAATCAAATGTACATCTCTTGAACTGAATAAACCAAAAGCATTATATGCATATATTTTATCAAAACATTCAAATGGGCCAGCAATGTTTGGACATCAATCTCAGGTATATGGCTGTGCATGTGAATGTAAGACACGTTCCAAATAGGAGCATGCAGGTTCAATTAATGATGTTTTATATTCACTCTAAATAAGCAGAGTGGCGCAGTGGAAGTGTGCTGGGCCCATAACCCAGAGGTCTGTGGATCGAAACCATGCCCTGCTATGTTGAAATTATAACATTACAACCCACATTCAAATGGTCAAGAATAATCACAGATACATGCTTCAAAAATGAAAATACCAGTAGAATCATCTCAAAACAAATAAAAAGATGATGCAATCACAAATTGCTGGCACAAGAGCAATCAAATGTACATCTCTTGAACTGAATAAACCAAAAGCATTATATGCATATATTTTATCAAAACATTCAAATGGGCCAGCAATGTTTGGACATCAATCTCAGGTATATGGCTGTGCATGTGAATGTAAGACGCGCTCCAAATAGGAGCATGCAGGTTCAATTAATGATGTTTTATTTTCTCTCTAAATAAGCAGAGTGGCGCAGTGGAAGCGTGCTGGGCCCATAACCCAGAGGTCTGTGGATCGAAAACACGCTCTGCTAAATTAAAATTATAACATTACAACCCACATTCAAATGGTCAAGAATAATCACAGATACATGCTTCAAAAATGAAAATACCAGTAGAATCATCTCAAAACAAATAAAAAGATGATGCAATCACAAATTGCTGGCACAAGAGCAATCAAATGTACATCTCTTGAACTGAATAAACCAAAAGCATTATATGCATATATTTTATCAAAACATTCAAATGGGCCAGCAATGTTTGGACATCAATCTCAGGTATATGGCTGTGCATGTGAATTTAAGACGCGCTCCAAATAGGAGCATGCAGGTTCAATTAATGATGTTTTATTTTCTCTCTAAATAAGCAGAGTGGCGCAGTGGAAGCGTGCTGGGCCCATAACCCAGAGGTCCGTGGATCGAAACCACGCTCTGCTAAGTTGAAATGATAACATTACAACCCACATTCAAATGGTCAAGAATAATCACAGATACATGCTTTGAAAATACCAGTAGAATCATCTCAAAACAAATAAAAAGATGATGCAATCACAAATTGCTGGCACAAGAGCAATCAAATGTACATCTCTTGAACTGAATAAACCAAAAGCATTATATGCATATATTTTATCAAAACATTCAAATGGGCCAGCAATGTTTGGACATCAATCTCAGGTATATGGCTGTGCATGTGAATTTAAGACGCGCTCCAAATAGGAGCATGCAGGTTCAATTAATGATGTTTTATTTTCTCTCTAAATAAGCAGAGTGGCGCAGTGGAAGCGTGCTGGGCCCATAACCCAGAGGTCCGTGGATTGAAACCACGCTCTGCTAAGTTGAAATTATAACATTACAACCCACATTCAAATGGTCAAGAATAATCACAGATACATGCTTCAAAAATGAAAATACCAGTAGAATCATCTCAAAACAAATAAAAAGATGATGCAATCACAAATTGCTGGCACAAGAGCAATCAAATGTACATCTCTTGAACTGAATAAACCAAAAGCATTATATGCATATATTTTATCAAAACATTCAAATGGGCCAGCAATGTTTGGACATCAATCTCAGGTATATGGCTGTGCATGTGAATGTAAGACGCGCTCCAAATAGGAGCATGCAGGTTCAATTAATGATGTTTTATTTTCTCTCTAAATAAGCAGAGTGGCGCAGTGGAAGCGTGCTGGGCCCATAACCCAGAGGTCTGTGGATCGAAAACACGCTCTGCTAAATTTAAATTATAACATTACAACCCACATTCAAATGGTCAAGAATAATCACAGATACATGCTTCAAAAATGAAAATACCAGTAGAATCATCTCAAAACAAATAAAAAGATGATGCAATCACAAATTGCTGGCACAAGAGCAATCAAATGTACATCTCTTGAACTGAATAAACCAAAAGCATTATATGCATATATTTTATCAAAACATTCAAATGGGCCAGCAATGTTTGGACATCAATCTCAGGTATATGGCTGTGCATGTGAATGTAAGACGCGCTCCAAATAGGAGCATGCAGGTTCAATTAATGATGTTTTATATTCTCTCTAAATAAGCAGAGTGGCGCAGTGGAAGCGTGCTGGTCCCATAACCCAGAGGTCCGTGGATCGAAACCACGCTCTGCTAAGTTGAAATTATAACATTACAACCCACATTCAAATGGTCAAGAATAATCACAGATACATGCTTCAAAAATGAAAATACCAGTAGAATCATCTCAAAACAAATAAAAAGATGATGCAATCACAAATTGCTGGCACAAGAGCAATCAAATGTACATCTCTTGAACTGAATAAACCAAAAGCATTATATGCATATATTTTATCAAAACATTCAAATGGGCCAGCAATGTTTGGACATCAATCTCAGGTATATGGCTGTGCATGTGAATGTAAGACGCGCTCCAAATAGGAGCATGCAGGTTCAATTAATGATGTTTTATTTTCTCTCTAAATAAGCAGAGTGGCGCAGTGGAAGCGTGCTGGGCCCATAACCCAGAGGTCCGTGTATCGAAACCACGCTCTGCTAAGTTGAAATGATAACATTACAACCCACATTCAAATGGTCAAGAATAATCACAGATACATGCTTTGAAAATACCAGTAGAATCATCTCAAAACAAATAAAAAGATGATGCAATCACAAATTGCTGGCACAAGAGCAATCAAATGTACATCTCTTGAACTGAATAAACCAAAAGCATTATATGCATATATTTTATCAAAACATTCAAATGGGCCAGCAATGTTTGGACATCAATCTCAGGTATATGGCTGTGCATGTGAATGTAAGACGCGCTCCAAATAGGAGCATGCAGGTTCAATTAATGATGTTTTATTTTCTCTCTAAATAAGCAGAGTGGCGCAGTGGAAGCGTGCTGGGCCCATAACCCAGAGGTCTGTGGATCGAAAACACGCTCTGCTAAATTTAAATTATAACATTACAACCCACATTCAAATGGTCAAGAATAATCACAGATACATGCTTCAAAAATGAAAATACCAGTAGAATCATCTCAAAACAAATAAAAAGATGATGCAATCACAAATTGCTGGCACAAGAGCAATCAAATGTACATCTCTTGAACTGAATAAACCAAAAGCATTATATGCATATATTTTATCAAAACATTCAAATGGGCCAGCAATGTTTGGACATCAATCTCAGGTATATGGCTGTGCATGTGAATGTAAGACGCGCTCCAAATAGGAGCATGCAGGTTCAATTAATGATGTTTTATATTCTCTCTAAATAAGCAGAGTGGCGCAGTGGAAGCGTGCTGGTCCCATAACCCAGAGGTCCGTGGATCGAAACCACGCTCTGCTAAGTTGAAATTATAACATTACAACCCACATTCAAATGGTCAAGAATAATCACAGATACATGCTTCAAAAATGAAAATACCAGTAGAATCATCTCAAAACAAATAAAAAGATGATGCAATCACAAATTGCTGGCACAAGAGCAATCAAATGTACATCTCTTGAACTGAATAAACCAAAAGCATTATATGCATATATTTTATCAAAACATTCAAATGGGCCAGCAATGTTTGGACATCAATCTCAGGTATATGGCTGTGCATGTGAATGTAAGACGCGCTCCAAATAGGAGCATGCAGGTTCAATTAATGATGTTTTATTTTCTCTCTAAATAAGCAGAGTGGCGCAGTGGAAGCGTGCTGGGCCCATAACCCAGAGGTCCGTGTATCGAAACCACGCTCTGCTAAGTTGAAATGATAACATTACAACCCACATTCAAATGGTCAAGAATAATCACAGATACATGCTTTGAAAATACCAGTAGAATCATCTCAAAACAAATAAAAAGATGATGCAATCACAAATTGCTGGCACAAGAGCAATCAAATGTACATCTCTTGAACTGAATAAACCAAAAGCATTATATGCATATATTTTATCAAAACATTCAAATGGGCCAGCAATGTTTGGACATCAATCTCAGGTATATGGCTGTGCATGTGAATTTAAGACGCGCTCCAAATAGGAGCATGCAGGTTCAATTAATGATGTTTTATTTTCTCTCTAAATAAGCAGAGTGGCGCAGTGGAAGCGTGCTGGGCCCATAACCCAGTGGTCCGTGGATCGAAACCACGCTCTGCTAAGTTGAAATTATAACATTACAACCCACATTCAAATGGTCAAGAATAATCACAGATACATGCTTCAAAAATGAAAATACCAGTAGAATCATCTCAAAACAAATAAAAAGATGATGCAATCACAAATTGCTGGCACAAGAGCAATCAAATGTACATCTCTTGAACTGAATAAACCAAAAGCATTATATGCATATATTTTATCAAAACATTCAAATGGGCCAGCAATGTTTGGACATCAATCTCAGGTATATGGCTGTGCATGTGAATGTAAGACGCGCTCCAAATAGGAGCATGCAGGTTCAATTAATGATGTTTTATTTTCTCTCTAAATAAGCAGAGTGGCGCAGTGGAAGCGTGCTGGGCCCATAACCCAGAGGTCTGTGGATCGAAAACACGCTCTGCTAAATTTAAATTATAACATTACAACCCACATTCAAATGGTCAAGAATAATCACAGATACATGCTTCAAAAATGAAAATACCAGTAGAATCATCTCAAAACAAATAAAAAGATGATGCAATCACAAATTGCTGGCACAAGAGCAATCAAATGTACATCTCTTGAACTGAATAAACCAAAAGCATTATATGCATATATTTTATCAAAACATTCAAATGGGCCAGCAATGTTTGGACATCAATCTCAGGTATATGGCTGTGCATGTGAATGTAAGACGCGCTCCAAATAGGAGCATGCAGGTTCAATTAATGATGTTTTATTTCCTCTCTAAATAAGCAGACTGGCGCAGTGGAAGCGTGCTGGGCCCATAACCCAGAGGTCCGTGGATCAAAACCACGCTCTGCTAAGTTGAAAATGGTGATTCTTGATTTAGCCTTCAATGAGTGAAGACCTATTTTCTTGAGCTCTCTCGTGTTTTCTATTTTCGGGAATTGATGTTTTGTTTTGTGTTTGACTTTTGTGTATATAGTGAAGCATAGTTTTTGTAAATAAGTTGTTTGTTTAACTGTGGTGCTTCTCCCCACTCACCTGCCGCCATGGCAGAGGGTGGTGGGCGTGCTAGACTGCCTGGGCGTGTCCAGAATAGTAGGGATATTGTACAGAAGCGTGTTTATGCTAAGGAACATACAGTTATAGTAGATGTAGGTGACATTTATAATGTGAGTGCAAAGGATGTGATAACTGCAGTAGAAGGTATGACTGGAATTGCGTCGGTATTTGCGTGTGTACCCAGACAGAGGAATTGCTATGAACTGACTGTTGCTAATGCTGACGTTGTAAGGATAATAGAACATGGACTACAATGTAACAACAAGGAATACCAAGTAAGTAAAGTCGTTAATGACTATATTATGGTGTCATTTCTGCATCTACCAGCATATGTTACTGATGATGACATTAGAGCAATATTGTCAGTTTATGATATTGAGGTTGTTTCAGACATATTCCGAAGATGTCATTCCAATATTAATGTCACAGATGGCACTAGGTACATGCGCTGTAAATTTCCGCCAAGTATTAAATCTCTCCCATACTCTATGAAATTTGACACAGTGAATGGGAAGGAGTTCTTCAGAGTGATCCATAATGACCAAGTGCGTGTGTGCAAAGTTTGCATGAGTGATGAACATATTGCGAGGGATTGCCCAAATGTTGAATGTTACCGGTGCCATGGCCGTGGACATTTATCATTTCAATGTAAGACAAGGCTGTGTCCTGACTGTCACCTGAGTGAACAGCGTTGTCAATGTTATACTAGTGACCATGATGAGGAGGCTGTAAATGATCAGGTATCAGACGAGGTCGGTGATCATCAAGCAGGAGCGTCTGCTAAGGTTGGAGACAATAATGAAGATGTAATGATCATTGATAACAATGAACCAGTTGCAGAGCCGGATAATGAACGGGTGGCTGAAGATAAGGGTCACGAGATGGATGAGTTAGACTTGGCTGATGACGATGATAGCTGTGGCGATGTTAGTGAGATGGACGAGTGTGGCGAGAATAACAATACTTCTGACAGCGGTAGTGATAGAGATGACAGCAATTCAGCTGGAAGTGTACCTCCCAAGGCCAGTAATAAGCAAAATAAGAAAAGGAAAAGAAAACAGAAAAAACTAAATAAGCCTGACAAACGATTGAATGATTCTGTTCTAGACAATGGCGAAAAGTGTTCAAATAATGTTGAAGTATGCCAGAATGTAAGCCAGGTGAGCGATACTGTCGCAGTGGTGAATAATAATCAAAGCGTCGTGGCCGGCGGCGATGACGGCGGTGACACGAATAACCCTATTGTTCCCATGGCTCAATCAGTATGTTATCCGACTTCAGATCCACAGGTTGAAGGTTCGTGTCCCGCTGCTGACACAGCCAAAAGTAACAAAGTAACTAAAGAAAATAATATGATAAATAATGATCCAGAAAATGTAGATGTTACTAATAATACACCTGCTGAATTAAATACAACACCAATTCCATTAAGTGGTGCTTCTGTCCCAGCAAGTGATATTGTACCAAGAGCTTTTGTGGCCAATTTTAACAAGAATAAAGGGAGGGGAAAGTCACTTAAAAAGCCTTGCAATGAATCATTTTATTAATTTGTTAATTATTGTAATAATTACATTCAAACTAAATATTACTTCCATAAATGTAAATGGCTTGAGAAATGAGGATAAGTGTAACAGATTATTTGGAACTTTAAATAATCAGAACTATGACATCACTCTATTGCAAGAAACATTCTGGGATGATAAGCTGGCTATGAAATATTCTGGAAATTGGAATGGAGAGATTTATTTTAGTAATTATAATAATAATAGACGTGGGGTGGCGATACTGATTAAAAATGATATAAAACTTAAATGTAAATTAATTACTAAAGATATTGAAGGACGCTTTATACATGTGCAGTATGAAAGTGAGGACATGATAGTTAATATTTTAAATATTTATGCACCAAATGAATTGAATGAAAGATGTGAATTCTTGAAATTTGTAAACAATGGTATGGCTGATTTGAATAATATCTTGCTAGGGGGTGATTTTAACATTGCTATGACTGCATGTGATAGGAAGCCAGCAGTTAATTTTATCCATGAACGTTCACAAGCCATTTTAAATGATCTTGTTGTTAGTAACCATTTAACTGACATTTGGCGTGATAGGTATCCATTCAAACGTGTTTATTCAAGGAGAGCTATTGTTCAGGGTAACTCGCTTCAAAGCAGGATTGATTATTTTTTAATCAGTAATAACATTGCGCCAAATGTCCTGTTTACTGGTTACAAACTTTCAGGGTTTAGTGACCATTCTTTTGTTGAATTGGTGATTGATTTTAATTCGGAAGAAAGGGGTCCTGGAATGTGGGTCTTGAACAACAGTTTACTAACTGATGAATTGTATAAAGAAGGAATAAGACAGTTAATTCGGGAAAAAATGGCATGCCCTTTGTATGAGCAATGTTTTACTGTATGGTATGATAACCTGAAGTATTTTATTAAGAAATATTCTCAGCTATTTGCTAGAAAGCAAGCAACAAATAAAAGGCAGCACATGAAATCATTACAAATTGAACTACAACAGGAATTAAATAAGAATATACCTAATGTTGATCATCTTGCTAGATTAGAGGGAGAGTTGGAAAACCTTGAAAATGAGGTGGCCAAAGGGGCAATTTTGCGTTCAAAGGCACAATGGTCTATTGAAGGTGAGCGAAGCACTGGTTATTTTCTTGGGTTAGAAAAACAGAGACAAGAAAATAATGCAATTAAATGTTTGTATGGTGGGGATGGGGCCATTTTACTGGATTGTTTTGGAATATTAACTAGAATACATGAATATTATGACAATCTTTATAGTCATAGAGATGTTGATAAGAATGCTATTCAAAATATTTTATCAAATGTTGATGTTAAAATTTCAGATGAAGATAAAGACAGTTGTGATTATGACATCACAGCTGATGAAATAACTAGCGCATTATTTTCAATGAAAAATGGAAAATCGCCTGGTAAAGATGGAATTACATCTGAATTTTATAAATGTTTTTATGATATTTTTCAGCCAATTTTTACTAAATTGTTTAAGGAAGTAGAACAAGATGAAATCATGTCACAAAGTATGAGAAGGGGGATAATTACATTGGCATACAAACGGAAGGGAGATAAGCGTGAGATTGCTAACTATAGACCAATTTCTCTTTTGGGGGTGGACTATAAAATATTAGCAAAGATTATGGCTAACAGATTGAAACAGACATTGCCAAGTATTATTAATGAAAACCAGTCATGTTGTGTACTGGGAAGAGATATTTCTAATAATGTATCCAATATTCGAGATGTTATGGAGTATGTTGAATATACTCAATCACAGGGTTTTTTATTAAAAGTTGACCAGGAAAAAGCATTCGATCAAGTGTCTCATAAGTATTTATTTGATGTATTAAAACATTTTGGATTTGGCGATCGCTTTGTTAAATGGGTTAAAATTATGTATACAGATATTTCAAGTGCTGTTAAGAATAATGGCCACTTAACTTCATATTTTAATATTACCAGGTCTGTCCGTCAAGGATGTCCAATTTCAGCTTTATTATACATTTTAGCTGCAGAACCATTGGCTAGGTCTTTTATGAAAGCCAATGAAGCAAGTCATATTAAAGGTATTGAAATTGTTGGGTCATCAGTGGAATCATTAATATACCAGCACGCTGATGACACAACAATCACAGTTACTGAGGAAGCTGCTATAGAGAAGTCATTAGAATTGTTTTCTATTTATTCTGCTGCTTCAGGAGGCAAAATCAATTATAACAAGACAGAATTGTTAGCCCTTGGTGCAGCACAGATAGGTCCCACCTTGGCTAGAAAGATCAAGGTACAGAGTGAAAATATTGTGGTACTTGGTGTTTGCTTAGGGAAAAATAAATTAATATGTGAGCATAGTAACTGGGACTCAAAGGTTAAAGATATTAAACGTTTGTTGAACATGTGGAAACTAAGAAAAACAACAATTAAGGGGAGAGCAATAGTCATTCAAGCATTATTAATGTCTAAACTATGGTATATGCTAAATGTGCAACCAATGCCTCAGTGGGCCATCGATGGTATTAAAACAGCCTGCATAGATTTTTTATGGCGTGGTGCACATTTGGTTAAATATCATACCATTATTGGTCAAACTAGCCAAGGTGGGCTTAACCTGCCCGACATTACCATGAAGAAATGGGCATTTAGAATGAAAATGATTAACAGATATTTTGAAAATGACAGCAAATTGCCCTGGGTGGCAGTTTTTAATTATTTTTTGAACCAGTATAAACAGTTGAATCTTTCACAGAGCTTTCTGTTCATGAAATTACCAATATCTGCTTTTAATTATATGCCTGTTTTCTTCCAAGAAATGATTTTGTCTTGGTATGAATGTTTAAAATCAGCTACTATTGAGATAAGTCACTGGAACATAATAATAAGTCAGCCCTTGTTTCATAACCCTAGGATAATAATTGCTGAGAAATCCTTATCTTGCGATTTCTTTGAAGCGTGTAATGTGTCAAAAATAAGTGATATAATTTATGAATTTATTCCTGGATTTTTACCTACAGCAGCTGTAATTGAGCTGATACAATCATGTGAAGAGGATCATGATGAAATTAAAATTGAAAAA